>CAKNWW010205374.1:0-10631 GCA_932074435.1 Andricus kollari
TTTTGGATTGAAAATTTCACAATTTAATTAACATTTTTGTTCTCTATTGGTAGAAAAATTTATCTCGGTTGAAAATTCAAATTTTTTGTTTCAAAATTATCTTTTTGGTTAAATTCTACGGTTTTTGATTAAAAATTAAAATCTTTTTTCGATGAAATATCAAATATTATATTTTTTTGTTGAAAATTTATCTATTTAGGTAGGAAGTTCCAGTATTTGGTTGAAAATTCAACTAAAATTCATTTTTGCGGGTTGAAAATTCAACAGTTTTCTATGAAATTCACCTTTTTGAGTTTGAACATTCAAAAATTTGGTTAAATTATTCTTTCTTTCTTGACTGAAAAATCTCTCCCTGTTAAAAATTCAACTTTTTGGTTGAAAATTAAATTTTTGATATTTACTTAACTTTCCGTTAAAAATTATTTTATGTTATTGAAAATTTAACGAGATTGAAAGTTGAACTTCTTTGTTAAAAATTCATTTTTTGTTGAAGATTTAGCATTTTAGATAAAAATGTAATAATTTTGTTAAAAGAACAACCATTTTGTTGAAAATGTCACTATTTTGGTTAAAAATTTAATTATTTTATTGAAATTCATTCATTCAGATTAAAAGTTCAAATGTTGGATTATAAATGCAACTACTTAGTAGAAAAATGACTTTTTTTGTTTGAAAATTCAACTATTTTGTTAAAAATTCACTATTTTTCGACTTGAAACACATTTAATGTATTTTATTTAAGCAATATATTCCTTTACAATTCCCTTATTTTTGTAAAAAAAATCACGCTTTTTCCCCTGTTTCGAGATTATTTTGGGCTGCGAAGTCTGTTAAAATATTGTGTTTATGTTTTTTATTTTCTTTTAGGAGTTTATCAAATGAAATCGAAGAAAAAGTTTGACTTGAAGGGGGGGGGGGGGGCGTTTTTAATACGTCACCTTGGACAGTTCAAGCGTTGTGTGATGATGTGTGGCGAAGAAGGGGAGGGGTGGAAAAAGTGTTCAAATGAATAGCGTGAGGTAGTTTTTCAATGGCCCCCTATGATTCTAGGGTCAAGATATATACGGAGTGAAAACCATTTAATATTTTATTTAATTTTATCCAAATCGTAATTTTCTTTTAAAGTAATAGTCACTCTGTGTATTTTTCCACCCTTTCAGGCAATTTCATGAAGAAATAACTGATTGCCTTCAGAATATAATTTGCTTTCAAGCAAACTGTTGCACAGAAAGGTTGGACCTGGCAACTTTTTGAATTGCTCTAAAACGCGTTCAGAGTATTTCCATTGTGCAGGCGACCTCGAAGCGCGACAAACGAAGCCAGCCGCTGAGGTAGAATGTTGAATTGACAGTTTGACAGGGGTGGGTAAATTGGGTGGTGAAACGGGTGGCCGAGTCGATGGTTGGGTTTTCCACTAGATCGCGTGCAAGGTACAGAGTCGGTAGGAAAAAGGCAGAGCGACTAGCAACGACTGGCAGAATGTGCAATGAACACGTCAGACCAGAGGGCATACTAATATATTATAAGACCATGTGGACTTCGTGCCGATATAGAGAGGCTTCTTTCTGTCTTACAACCCTTCCATTTTAATAACCACCATCCACCTCTGCTCCACAGAGAATGAAAGCTTCATTTGACCCTCTCGAAGTGGAATTCTTTCCAGAGAAATGAAAATTCTTCTTCACGTAAACAGGAATTTTTTACCTGCGCGACTTTCCGGTAATAAGAAAGTGGAAAGACTTTCGTGCGAAGGGGAGAAAAAGGATTCCTTAAAAGAAATTTCATTAAATCCAATTCATTTATTCTAGCAAAAAAAAAGGTTATTTGTATTTTAATAAACATTCCATCTTATGAAATTATAAAGCCTAAATGTGCTCGTTCTCGTCCCTGGCTCTTTATTTCCTAACAATGAAAATATAAACAATTAACAAATTAATAAATGAAAGAATTTTAAACATCAAGTGTTTTCAAGTTTTTCAAACAATAAATAATAATTTCGAATTGAAAGTGCTTGAAATTAAAAAAATATATACCTGTATTGAAAGATTTTGAATAATTAAAATCGTTCTAAATAAAAAAAATTTAGAGTAGGAAAAATTGTCAAATTAGAACAATACTTCGACTGGAATGCTAAGTAATTGAACTTGTATCATTTCTAAATAAAATCGTTTAAAATTGAATAATTTGAAATTAAAAATTAAAATTACTAAAATTTACAAAATTTGACTATTTCATGAGAAGGGAGTTAAAATTGTATTATTTCCAATTCAAAACGTTGAATGTTTCGAAGACCAGTGTGCCCTGTAAGGATTAATGATGCTTATGTTCAATAGAATGAGCATGAAGAACCTTATTGTAACTGTGGTTAATAGAACATTTTTTTAAATTGATATTAAAGGCTTATATATCAATGAAGTAAAAACTCGAGAACTACTGCATGATTATTTAAAAAAATAAATAATAAAATGTTTTTTACCCTGGTGATATTTAAAGAAAAAAACTTGAGCTTTTTTCATACAGTAAATTAAAATTTAAAAAAACCTTAATTAAAAAAAAGAGATTTTATTTTGGACCACTATTTTTGACATCCCTGCTTTCCAAGCAAAAAAACGTTGCTTTCAAGGCCTCAAAGATTAAAACGTTTTACAATTGCGTCAAAACTATAATTATAAATATTAATTACAGATATTTTAAATATGATAAATATGACTAAGAACTATCATAATTATTATGTAGTATAGTATCAAGTGACATTTAAAGTAACGGGATAGATTTTTTTACTTAAAAATGTGATTTTTTATAAATAAAAATCACTGTCATCCTCACCGCTAAGAATTGAAGAATTGTAAACATTGTGATGCTTTAAAGTTTAATTATTCTAAAAACGTTGAAAATTATATGCTCACTAATATTGGAAACTTTCCAAATTATTTAATTCAAACTTGAAACGTTAAAAATGAGACAATTCCAAACTTCGTTTAAAAATTGAAACATTCTTAAATTAGGATGTTGAAACTACGTCGTTAAAAATGATTAATTTTCAAATCGTCCATCACAATTTTAAAAATTTAATCATTTTGATTTAAAGTGCAAAATTAATAACTTGAAAATCAAGGGGAACAACTTCATGTTGAAAAAAATTGTAAGATACATAACTGACGCATTTGTACTAATAAACTATCCCATTGACATAATAGAAAAATTTGCGAAACAAAAAGCACCCGACAAGTGAGCGGAAGCACAGGCTTCTAAGTGGACAGAATGAATGCATCATACATTATTATTGTATATAATTTTAAAAGTATATAGAAACTCATATTGTAATTTTCAGTGAAGAATGCTAGTAGAGGGGCAGGCTCCGTTCCTGATATAGATTCCTGTTATTAAGTAATAATTTCCCTGAATGTATTTACTACGCGAAAAAACTTACGTCTAAGAACTTTGTTCAATGGATAAGGCGAAAAATGTCCACAATTTTGGAATGTCCCACAAAAGAAACTTTTGAGAGGAATGGTCAATACAATTCTGCAGATTTGTTTATCTGACTTTTGACGAGGAAGGAAAAGAATTTTTCTCTTCGATCCCACCCTACTCCCTTTTACTTCCTAGTACCTGCCCATGCCATCAATGACAATCAGAAAGCAGGACCCTCGCCAGAATCAGAACTACCCTCGAATACAAATGTTCTTTTCGAATTAGATCGAATGGTCATTCTTACCAGCTGGAAAAATGTCAGTTATAACCGGAAAACCAAATTTATCTTTTATTTGTAATATCTCATATGTAGAAAAAACTATAGGGCTTCGGTAATGTTGTGGCCCAAATAAAAGTTCTCATCCTTTAGAACTGAGACTCCAATGGAACTATTTTTGAGTGCTCCTCTTTAGTTCGTTGATATCCGATAGATGGCGACATGAAAAAATAATCTGCAATCGGTAGAAGTTTTAAACATAACCGTAAAAACTGTCACATCTCATGTCCATTATCTTCCTTTCAAGAACAACTAATTTCTATAATTTTACTTTCTTTATTAAATTTTTCCGAGTGCAATATCATTAAATCTGTATTATAAATTAAATGTTGCTAATAATTTGTTTTTCTTTCTAACAATTTAACATTTTTGATCGTTTAGTTTATATAGTAAAAATTGTAATATTATTGTTTAGGACTTTTTTTTTACTAATTACTTAAATTTGAGGATAGAAATTCAAACAGAAGTTATTTGCTTACACAAGAGTAACAAATGTAGAAGTCAAAGAATCCGGAAGTTTCTACAGTTGTTCCTGTTAAAGATTTATAGGGAAAGAATAGAACGAGGCAAAGTAAACTTTTCTGGACTTGGGGTAATGTGAGAGAACCCTTGGAATTTCAAACAGCCTCGACCTCATCGACTTTTGATTATAGTCCGCGCGACCTGGAAACAGTTTTTGTTGGGATTCCCAACTTCCGTGACCCCTGAGTTTTTTTCAATCTTAGACAACTCCCTAATACACTGACGAAAAGTTTCTCAAGAACATTAAAACCAGTCGAAGTCATTTGTTCCTCCAACAAAGCTGGGTAAATCCACTTAGGAGTAAATATAAATTAATTGGTTAACTAAATTGTTAAGCGCAGAATCTATCTGAATAAAAAATATCCACATGTTATTTCACAGTAAAATATGGTAGAAACTAAACTGCAAACAATATCGATTACGTAGCATATTATTCTATAAGGAAACTGATTATTCCAAACGATACATTTAATTTTGCGATGAACCTTGGCTTATTGATCATATTTGAAGGAAATAAATTGCAGAAAAAATAATTGAAGAATCAAATTCTTCAAAATCTTGGCTCCAAAACTGTCAGGTGATTAATTCTTTTAATTTTCATCGACAACATATTTTATGTGTTTTTTATGAGAAGTGTCATTCGGTACGAGGTGAATGCATTGTTAACAGGTTAGGCTTGGATACCAAAGTAATTTTGTTACTTTTAGGTTCCAAGCACAAACAAGTAAGTGTTATCAACCAAACAACATTTAAATAAGTAGACAAGTTCATGCCTTTTACTGTTAAAAATAGTATTAAATTTAAAATACCAATTTATATTAAAATTAATATATCAAGCATATTAAATCGCTATTTAGGTACGTGTTTATTAAATTTCATATACATTCATTATAATCCCTCAGATAATTCCATTTCTCACAAAATTAAAATAAGATTAGCAGTAATTTTCGATTTTTAATAATAAAACACGATACCTTCTTACAATTAATCAAAAATAAAATTGGATTTTAAGCCGAGAAGTTCGATTACGTAAATAAATGACAGACCTAACATACAATCAACTGTACTCACATTAAATTTCTACAATTCAGGACAAATTTTGGAAAGAATTCCACATGTACGTTGCACTTTGATCATAAATAGCAATTCAATCGAGGAATTCTATATTATTACTTCAATTGCGAATATTTGATAAGATTTAAAGAAATAAAAGCACTTTGAGTTTTCAAGCACGCTGCGCTATACCGACCTGTATATTATATTTAATATAAAGTGTACAGTTATTCATACTTTAATGTATATTAAATTTCAACTACCGTGTATGCAAATGACTTCATATACATTTGTATTAAATTTAATACAGATTTTTCTAACACTGTTTACCAGCATAATGCAATAAAATGATTCGTAGTTTTTGTCTATGATAATTGGTAGTAATAACAGTCATGTTCGCATTTGAATACGACATAGTTTGGAGCTCGTATAATTTTTATAATGTATTGAAAAATAATCACCGTATAAACGAAAAAATATTTTTGAACTTAAATTTTGGATTAATGTTTCATGAATTGATACACAATATCCTTTGACAAGCGATCGGGAAGGCTTAAAATGTGAATATTCACTTCGTACCAGAAGAGTGCCATCTGAATAAAATTGCAACGTGTTAAAAAAGTATAAATTGTAGGATAAATGGCCAATATAATTCATGTGATGGCATTTTTATCTTTAAAATGAATGTTACAGCTTTAATTTAGAAAATAATACGTTCCCCACTTGTTCATCATATATCAATATTATGGCTTCAAAAGTCTTTCGATCAACCTCGCACTTATGGCTTACCCTACTGTGTTTGATGTAATTGTTCGCGTTTTCAAGTCGCTTAAAAGTCTCCAAACAAAGTCATGGAATTTAAGAAATTCAGCTTGTCAGTCCTACGAGCAAATTCTGATGTTTAATTCCGACGGAAATAAGTCTCTAAACTAACAGGAGTGCTAACAGTTGTTTATTTAAATGGAGCGCATACGCCTGCCAGAAATGTAAGCAAATTATCTCGACGGACTTGGAATGACGACAAGAATCAAGCCCGCGGCGTGTAGTCCCTCTTGAAGGAAAATATGGCGGGTGGCTGGAAGATTACATTACGAGTCAGTGTTTGTTTTGAGAAAAACAAATCTCTCGTCGTTCAAGAGAAGGGCGTCGATTGGTTGCTTTGGTAGGAGTTTCTCGATGGTGAATCCCACCAAGTGTGACGAACCAAAGCCCGTTTCCAGTAGTAGAGTAGACCATCCTCGACCACGTGATTTAAATGGCGTCGTGGGGACGGGTTGGTTTGCTCATGAGTAACGATGAGGGGAAAGAGTGGAATAATTGAAGGGTAGGGGTAACCAGCCACCATGGCTCGACCACCATACAAGCGTGTGCGAACCCATATCTGATAATCATCGATTTACAACACGCGTCAGTTGTTCGGTCAGTAACAAGGAACTGTGGCGTGTTCACAGAAATTCCCCATATGTACTGGCGCCACTGCTACGGCCACCGCGATGTAACATCGGTGCAACACGCCAGACCGGTAACCGATCCGTGGGTTCGCAAAATAACACGGGAGTTGCTGATTTATCATAAAGATTCATAGGGGGTGTGACACTCTGACATTCATAGAAAGGTGTCGCAAGTTTCACCTACAGGGCAATATTTTCTCTGTAATTTTTGAATCGCTACACTTCCTCAACAATAATTTTTATTACTACTTTGATAGGAATTGATAAAAAATGAAAAAAGTTGTTATAACAGACCTCGTGTTTTCCTTAAAGTGATAAAAAAATGAATCCCTCATCCCCTAATTCGGGATAAGTTATCAAATATTTTTCATAAGCTTGGCTAGTCGTCCCGAATTTTCGGTATGACTAGTCTATCCTCTGTTCCAACTCTTCTAATTTTTTGGGACGACTAGACACAAGCTAATTTTTAAGAAAAAGTATAAGAACAAAAAATATGTGTTTGGATGAGATCGTTCACTTTTATGTACAATATCTTTATCCTAGATCAATATTTCTCGAGCCCTAAAAAAAACGACTTTTTAAACAAAAATTGTTAATAACTTAATTTTCACTAGCCTGCACCAAAAATCCTTTTGCGACTTTTAGCCCTATTCACCCCCTATTTTATTGACAAAATTAGGGTTTTGTAATTTTTTACAGAAAAATTCATTAGTTAAATGTATTGAAATAATTTATATATTCATAAAGATCAAATTAAATGAATATAGCATTCTAAATATGTTTCGTTTTTTCAGCAGTTTGATGGTCATTATAAATAAAAATATGTATTTCATATTATTTCTACCTCTCCTGTAAAACTTGGTTGATTGGCATTCCCCGCTTAAATTGTAGATTGAAAGTTAAAAATTCGTTCAGTTTTAAATGGTTAAAAAGCGAATGATTTTGAATGTCAAATGTTACAAATCGCTGAAGTTTTCAACATGGAAGATATCTCAATTGTTATTTTGCACATTCAAATGTTTCAAGCCATCATTTTAATTTTTATTAAATTTGTATTGTTTATATTAAAGTGAAAAATGATTCAATTTTGTAGACCGAAATTTTAGAACTTCAAGGCCAATGCCAGCCATGCCCGAAGCCGTTCTTATACCGAGAGTTGAGTGTATATGTGAAATTGATAAAATGTTTATGATTTGCTCACTTGGTTATTGTTTTACCTTACTCTCGTTCACTTTCATTTCTTGATAAAGACTCAAAACATAATATATTTTCTTCAAACTTAGTCCTTTATCATAGTTTTTATTATTATGGAATTTCAATTTTGTATATTCGTTCTTCAGATGATTTTATATAGACATAATTCTAAAAAAAAAATTAACAACCCTAGAAAATTATAATGATATGGATAGTACAACACTTGAATCTTGCCTCTCCGCACAGAAAGAAAGAAAGATCATTTTTGTTATATTTTCGAATACCTGAATTTACTCAAGTATTTGAAGTAAATGAATTGCTGCAAAAAATTTAACTGCGTGGAAAGTGTCCTCCCTTTCCAGTTTTCAATTAACCTTACATATCCGAATGGTTCGGGAAGATTGCTTTCCAGTTCACCCCCGTTTCTTCATGTTTCCCATGACTCCGGGTTAGCCACTCGAATGCCGGAGTCTAAAATTTCGACGCATTTAATCGCACGAGTACGATTTCTCCGAGGGAGTCGAGCCGTGACTGAATTTCATTAATGTCGCGAACGATTTCTCGCGAAGCCTCCTGAAAATTATCTTCGCCAACCCTGTCTCACCCTACCACCCTCTCAGCCTCTTATCCTTTGCAGATGGAAGCCTCGAGCTTCCCAGAACGCAGCAAAACTTTCGTAAAATTAACTCCACTCAATTAAGTCCTCGCTCTCGAATCGAAGTTCTCGAGCAGTGCTTGCTCGCTTCAGCTTTCGACGGGCGGATGCTAGAAAAGTGGATCGGGGGTGTAAGAGATTCTCATGGTGGGAATAAGGTGTTCGGGGTGAAAAAAGATCTTCATAAGCTCAGCGATCTTGGCGCGCGATCGCTTAATCCACTCAACGAGTGGTTAGCCACGACCGGAAAACTAGCTGGGATATAATTGATCGACTCGCTTTCTTCTTTTTATATTAGTTCCGGTGATGCCTCTACTGGGAGTTTCACTAGCAAGAAGAAATACGACGACCTTCCGATCATTCTCAACCGCACTGCCGACGCGGCAAGAAGCAAGAAGTTGCAGCTCCTGGTGGACCAACAGCTTCTATGTCATTGAAAAACTTCGAGGGAAATGCTAGAAATCGATTTTTATTGTTCCGAAGTCTGGAGAACATACTAGTCGTAAAAGTGGATAACCGAGTCCCAGACAAAGGTGTAATTCGAATCAGCTGGGAAACCGTCGTTGAATAGTTTGAATAGCTTTGTTGTATACATGACAGAAGTTAGAATCTAGAGTCTAGGCTGTTTATATTCTATTGTCAAAGTCTGCTTTTGAGAAAACTTTCACACCCGCATTTTTCCCTTGTAATCAATTTAAAGCAGATTGGGCTCCTCAAACTAAAAATTAATTTTAAACAATGTCCAAGTGGATACTGAATTTTTCAGTATTTCTCAATATTATTATTTAGTTGAAATCATTTTGAATGATCAAACTTAAGTTTTTAGTATTACATTGTTTAAACAAAATTTTGTTTACTGCAAAATTAACATTTCTTCCCCGATTTTTTCTTTCAGTATATCATACGTGAAAAGCAAATAGTTGACAATATATTGTTAAATACATGTATTTTTTCAGAATTAAAGGCTGAATTACGAAATAAAGCTTTTTCTCGTTTCGATCAATTATAGTTTCAGAGTTATAAGGGGTCGTGCACATAATACGTCACACGTTTTTCTTTTGTTTATATCGTTCTATCTCTTTTGGTTTCAAGGCAATTTTATTCTCGTCTTTATTTAAACAAAGGAAGAACGTGTGACGTATTATGTGCACGGTCCCTAATCACTTTTTTAATATCCCCGAGTTTTTATAACATCCGGTAACAAACAAGTTTTTAATTAATTTTATGGCTTAAGATTTTAATTTCCACATTTAAGTTGATTAATAATTCAACAATATTGAATATACTTCAGGATGTAAAAAATTAATTACGCTTCAAGTTTCTTTATTTTACCAAAATAAACAATTCAAAAGCCCACAAAAGATCGATACTACAATTCGATATAATCTTCTATATAGGTTTATTATATAGGGGGGACAACCCTACAATAGATAATGAACCTACAGTAGATAATTATTAATTTAAAATACTAATGGATGTAAAAGACTTAACTTAATTGGATTAAAGTTAGGACACTATATGTGCTAATAAATTAAAATTATCAATAATTATTTTAGGTATATGTGTGCTTTTAATTATTGATTATATAATGTAGGTTCATTATCTACTGTAGGATGGTCTCCTCTAACGTTGTTCTGATTTTAGTGGATGCGCTTATCGAAGAAACATTTAGTTAATTACTTACAGCAAAAATGAGAGAAAAGCAAACAGAAAATAAAAAAAAATTCTACTAAGGGTAACGAAACATAAGCACAACATTTCTCGTAATTAACCACCCAATACTCAATTTCCTTTCAGAATTTAATTTTCATTTTCAAATTTCCGTCCACCGATAGTCACATTTTTTTAAATAAAGGTATTTTAATTTAATCACCAGGTAACTTTACCTCGTCGACGGCTGATGGAGAAAAAATGGACCAAATTTATAAGACTACCTGATTTTTTAAAAATCATCGTGAAAAATATTTTTTTTTACTATAAGTGTATTTATAAATTAGATTTTTTT
>CAKNWW010205376.1:0-12616 GCA_932074435.1 Andricus kollari
TCGTGTTCGTATATTAAACGGTGTTTATCAGGTTAGCGAGATAAAGAGATTTTGTTTCATAGGATTGATAAAGGACAGTCTCCTGAGATATTTGCTACTTTTTTTAGTTTCAAACCTTCTAGTGAATGCGTGGGAGAAAAAATGCATCAAACAGTGCTTATCAAAGCCAATCTAATCAGCTTTTTCAAAAGTCGAAGAAATAAAAATAAACAGAGGTTTTGTAAGGTTGTATAATGGGATTAATATAGGACCAACTACTGAGATGTTTAATACCCTTCTTTTGTTTTTAACCTTATGTATAAATAGGTGGAAGGAAAAATACATAAAACGGTGATTATCAGGTCGCCAAATGAAAAACTCCAAAATGACACGTTCAAGAACATTTATAACAGTGAAACTCATTTAGCATTTAGAACACAATAACGCGACTCGCATCAATGTTCTCAAAAGTCCAAAAAATAAGAATAGAAGAAGGTTTTGTATGGTAGAATTTTTAGGCGTTTTAACGGTGTTTATTGGGTCGCAGTCGTACATTAAACGGTCTTTGTCGGGTGTGCGAGATAATTAGATTATGAAAGAAGGAAGAAATTGAACGGTGCTTATCAGGTCGCAAAATAAAAAGCTTCAAAACGACACGTAAAAGAAAGTGCAGAACAGTGAAACTTATTTAGCATGAAACATACAAGAACGCCCATCTAATCAACGTTTTCAATAGAACTTGAGGAAATACGCCTTGATACTCCCCATGTTCAATACATGTCATGCAATCTTCATAAAAGATGATAGCGCTTTGCATTAAGTGATCATGGCGATTATAATTAACATAAGTGCCTGCAGTGGGCGACCTGCTAAACACCCTTACATACCTAATTCGGCCCTAATGAGAACCTACATATACTTACTAAAAAATATGTGTAAAAACATTCAAGCAGGCATTCAATGATTCTATGACTTTGTAAAAACCGGGCAGCCTAGTACTAAGATTATGTTCCTCTAACGACATTAAATTTCTAATTTAAAACGTAATTATATTATCACATATGCGCACCAAATCGACTGATCACTGTTCAACAAAACCATCAATATACTAACGTACAGGGAATATATTATCTAAGTTTAATAGATGTCATGCAATCTTCAGCGAAGATAACAGCGACTCGCATGAAGCAATTATAGCAGTTTTGTTTAATAATAACTGCCAGCGACGAGCGACCTGCTAAACAACCTAACAAATCTAACTCTGGCCTAATAAGAAGCGATATATGCATACTAATTTATATGTGCAAAAACATCTAAGCAGGCAGTCAATGATTCTAAGACTTTATCAAAACCTACCACCATAGTACTGATGTCTATAGCTTTATAAACAAGACTAGCAACCTTTTACTGATATTATAATCGTTTAACGACTCCAGTCCTCTAATTCCAAATGTAATTAGGATATTAGGTATCCAGACCAACTCGACAATGCCCTGTTCATAGAAACCATGAATATGCTGATATATGGAGAATCCGTATTGACATTCTCCAAGTTCATTAGATATCATACAAAATTCCGAGAAGCTGATAGACAAAGTCTGTCCAGAACAAATCAAAAGACTTCTGTTCATAGAATTCATCAATATACGAACGTGGGGGGAATCCGTGTTGATATTCTCCCAGTTCAATACATTCCATGCTGCCACCAAAGACGATGATAGCGATTCGCAGTAGGTGATTATAGCGTTTTAAAATACTAATAACTGCCGGCGACGGGCGAACTGCTAAACACCCTTACGTATCTAAGATGGACCGAATAAGAACCTACACATAGTTACTGAAAAATATGTGTAAAAACATTTAAGCAGGCAGCCGATGAGTCTATGACTCTGGAAAAACCTAACATCCTATTACTAATAGTATATTCCGCTAACGACAAAGTCTGTGCAGAACAAATCAAAAGATTGTTGTTCATTAAACCCATCCATATGCTGACGTAAGGGGAATCCCTATTGATATTCTCCAAGTGCAATACATTTTATGCAGTCTTCAGAGAATACGATAGCCATTCGCTTTCCGTCATGATAGCATTTTTAATTAATAATAACTGCCAGCGACGGACGACCTGCCAATCACGCTTGCATACCTAAATCGCACCTTATAAGAACATATATACTAACAGAAATATATGGCTAAAAACATTTAAGCAGGCAGCTAATGCGTTCATGGATTAATGAAATCTAACATCCTATTATCAATACTATATTCTGCTAACGACTTTATATACCTAATTTCAAACTTAATTATATTATCACATGTGCGGAACAATTTGGCTGATCGCTGTTCATAGAACCCACCAATATTCTCTCGTGCGGGGATCTGCATAGATATACTTCAAGGTCAATATATGTGATGCAATATTTAGAGAAGCTGATAACGATTCACAATTAGTGATTATAGCCTTTTTAAGGAACAATTACTGCCGGAGACGGGCGACCTGCTAAACAGCCTTGCGTATCTAAATCGGGGATGATAAGAACTTATATATACTTACTGAAAATTATATCTAGAAACACTTAATCAAACAATCAATCAGTCTATGTGTTTCCAAAAACCTATCATCCTACTGAAGGGACTTAACAAAATGAGAGGACATTTTTGTAATTTTGTATATTATTTGGATAGTTTTGAAATAATTTGGCTTAAAAGTAAGCTTAGTATAAAAAAATATTGAAAGATAGTGAAGCTGCAGTCAGTGAGTACATGGCTTAAAGAAATCTAATATCCTATTACTAATAGTATATTCCGCTAACGACAAAGTCTGTGCAGAACAAATCAAAAGATTGTTGTTCATTAAACCCATCCATATGCTGACGTAAGGGGAATCCCTATTGATATTCTCCAAGTTCAATAGATTTTATGCAGTCTTCAGAGAATACGATAGCCATTCGCTTTCCGTCATGATAGCATTTTTAATTAATAATAACTGCCAGCGACGGACGACCTGCTAAGCACGCTTGCATACCTAAATCGCACCTTATATGAACATATATACTAACAGAAAAATATGGCTTAAAACATTTAAGCAGGCAACTAATGCGTTCATGTCTTAAAGAAATCTAACATCCTATTATCAATACTATATTCTGCTAACGACTTTATATGCCTTATTTCAAACTTAATTATATTAGCACATGTGCGGAACAATTTGGCTGATCGCTGTTTATAGAACCCACCAATATTCTGTCGTGCAGGGATCTGCATAGATATTCTTCAAGGTCAATATATGTGATGCAATATTTAGAGAAGCTGATAACGATTCACAATTAGTGATTATAGCCTTTTTAAGGAACAATTACTGCCGGAGACGGGCGACCTGCTAAACAGCCTTGCGTATCTAAATCGGGGATGATAAGAACTTATATATACTTACTGAAAATTATATCTAGAAACACTTAATCAAACAATCAATCAGTCTATGTGTTTCCAAAAACCTATCATCCTACTCAAGGGACTTAACAAAATGAGAGGACATTTTTGTAATTTTGTATATTATTTTGATAGTTTTGAAATAATTTGGTTTAAAAGTAAGGTTAGTATAAAAAAAATATTGAAAGATAGTGAAGCTACAGTCAATGAGTACATGGCTTAAAGAAATCTAATATCCTATTACTAATAGTATATTCTGTTAACGACTTTAAATTTCTACTTTCAAACGTCATTATATTATCACATGTGCGTAACATATCGGCTGATCGCTTCTCATAGAGCCCATCAATATGCTGACGCATGGCAGCAGTACTCCTTAAACGATTATGGATGCGCTTGAAGTCGCCTTCAGCGCACGTTGTCGATAAGTATTATATTTTTTTAAAGTTTTTATCGTTGCAAGAAAAACTACTGCAATTATTCCGTGACCTTCTAACCCAAAATTTCACGTAGAATCCGAATCTCAACAAGTTAAATGTTCATCTTCCCTTTTTAATGAGTTTTTCTTGCATGATACGGAGAGGATACGATGTGGATACTATAGCGATACGCTGTAGCGTATCCGTTCCGTTCACTCGGTCCGCTAGGGAGTGGGAAGCGACCTGCTAAAAACCATCACGTATTTATTTCGGACCTAATAAGAACCTGTATATACTTATTGAAAAATATGTGTAACAAAAAAGAAGCAGACTGCAAATGAGTCTATGGCCTTGCAAAAACTACCAGTCTGTCACTGATTTCATATTCTGCTCAGGACTTTAGTCTTAAAATTCTAAATGCAAATAGGATGTCAGGTATCGGCGAAAAAATCGACAGACAGCTATTAAAAGAAGCCCCGAATATGCTGACATGTGGGGAATCCGCATTGTAATTCTCCCAATTCACTGCATGTCATGCAATCTTCCGATAAGATGATAATTATTTGCATCCAGTTATTGTCGCGTTTAAAGCAAAGAATAACGGCCACCGACGGACGTACGTGTCTAATTCGGAACTAATAATAACGTATATACACTTACTAAAAAATATATGTAAAACCATATAAGATGGATGCTAATCAGTCTCTGACTTTGGAAAAACTTACCATCCCATTATTAATAGTATATTCAGCTAAGTACAAAGTCTGTACAGAAAAAATAAAAAGATTGCTGTTCATAGAACCCAACAATATGCTGACGTGAGGGGAATCCGTATAGATATTTTCGAAGTATAATACATGCCATTCAATCTTTAAAAAAGATGATAGCGATTCATATTAAGTGATTAATGCGTTCATATTGAAAATAACTGCCCGAGACGGTCGACCTACTAAACAGCTTTCCGTATATAATTTGGACCTAATAAGAACCTTTATATACTTACTGAAAAATATGTGTGAAAACGTTTAAGCAAGTGGCTAATGAGTCTATGACTTTGAAAAAACTAACAGCTTGTGACTGATTTCATATTATTATTCACTTAAAACGCAGTAATTACTGAATGCAAATAGTTCTCATCTTCTTGGAAGAATTGCATGAGATGCAGTGAACTGGTAGAATGACACTACGGATTCCCCATATACCAGCATATTCACGGTTTCTTTTAACAGCAATCTGTCGATTTTTTCGCGGGTACCTAATATTCTAATTAAGTTTAGAATTAGAAGACTAAAGTACTGAGCAGAAAATGAAATCAGTAACAGGCTGCTAGTTTCTTTAATGCCATAGACTCATTAGCAGCCTGCTTATACAGGTTCTAATTAGGCCCGAATTAGATACGTATAGTCCAGACGCCAAACCCCATTTTCGTCTGATCGGCGAGGTCCATACTATTTTTTTAAATTTTTATTTAAAGTGATCTCCAGAATCCAAGACTGTGTAGCAGAACTCTTGCAAATGTGCCGTTCTCGAGATATTCGCAATTAATTATTTTTTTATAAACGTTACATTAAACATTTTAAATTTTAAATGTTTGAAAAAAATTTTTCTCTTCTTGTTGGACAAGCTCATGAGAAACAATAGTTGTTTCGGCATTTTAATAATTTGCAAGATAACAGAGCTTTTGTTATAAGTCATTGCATCGCGTTACAACAAATAGTCATCAATAAATTGTTTAAATTTATGCAAATTAGGATGATTGTTTAATTTGTTCGCTTTGAATTGATGTATCGCTTTCGGAAAAAGTAATAAAGGTGTTAAAATTGGTGTACTTATTCTTTGAAGTTGTACTAAAACGATGATGTGGCCCGAAATTGCGAAATTTAAATATGTGGAACTGTACAATTGTTTAAATGTTGAGCGACTATCTCTGCTTCTGCGTGTAATAGAAAGGCGGGTTAAAATCTGAAAGATTTAGGGAATTACTACGAATTCAGTCTTAACATTTAAATTTTTGTTCTTTTATTCGTTGAAGAGTTACTACTATCTATTTTTTTTAAATGGATGACAAAAGACCCAACACTGATACTCAAGGGCACAGATACAGTGCAAAGGTTAGGGGCAGACTGAAGCTGTATACTCATAGCCCTTGCACAGTGTCTACGCCATTGGATCTGTGGCGTGCCTGCCATATGCGCGTTGACCGCCCGCTGCCAAATTTACTGCATTACTAATAGGCTTATTGTGATTCTCCTCAAAAAAATTGATCTTAATAACTCTTCGACGAATAAAATAACAATAAATTAATTGGTATGACTGAATTCGTACTGATTTCTGAAATTTTTAAGATTTTTTCCCGTCTTTCTATCAAACGCAGAAGCAGAGATAGGCGCTCAAAATTGAAACAATCGTACAGGTCCATATATTAAAATTTTGCAATTTCTGCCCATACCATCTTTTTAGTTCAACCTCAAAGAATGAGTATACCAATTTGGATGCCTTTATGTCTTTTTCAGAAAGAGTTATATCAATTCAAAGTGAGCAAATTAAACAATCAACCTAATTTGCATACATTTAAACAATTTAATGATAATTTCAGATATATCATTATTCATCAAGTAGGTAAGTAGAGTTCCTTGCGGAAATTTTGTCTCTAACACTAATTCGCTTATTGAAAAATGACTACTTGTTGTAACGCAATGAAATAACTTATAACAAAAGCTCTGTTATCTGGCAAATTATTAACTTTAGAGGAACATTGTTCATTACAAAAATTTGTATTTCAGTTGGTACTTTCAAAATAGTGTTACTTTTTTGTCATTCATAAAATACTTTTTTGGTTATTGGTAAAAATATTTGTTGTCACTTATTTTACACGTTAGTTGCTTTTGTGCAATAAATATTCGTCGGGGCGAAAAAATGCTGAAATAACTATTTTTTCTCATAAGCTTTTCTAAAAAAAAGGCCAAAAAAAAATTCCAAAAATTTCAAATTCTAAATGTTTAATGTAAGGTTTATAAAAAAATAATTAGTTGCGAATATCTCGAGAACTGCACATTTGCGAGAGTTCTGCTACACAGTTTTGGATTCTGGAGATCATTTTACATACAAATAAAAAAAAAATTGTATGGACCTCACCGATTCCACGGAAATGGGTTTGGCGTCTGGACTAGTAAGGGTTTTTAGCAGGTCGCTTACCACTGACGGTATACTGATTCCCCATACGTCAGCATATTGACGGGTTCTATGAGAAGCGATCAGACTATATGTTCCGCACATGTGATGTTTAGCTGCTTTTTACCGTCAGCTGAAATTGTGGGGAGTTTGACTTAGTTATTGTCTCTTTAGTTTATTCATTCTCGGAAAAGGGGCTGCACCTGAAATAAAACGGTAAACTCTGCGCGTAACTCGAAGGTCAGCGCCAAGCAGGTAGAATGGAACCTTTTCCCACGACTATATAGGTCATTGGATCAGGAATTTGTTTTCACTTTTATAATTATTATTTTTCCTCAAAGTTCAGGGCAGTTCAAGTTGACCCTTTGTGGTGAGAGGTTCAATTTTGCTAGTGTCAACGAGTCGAATGTTGGATTACGTGTGTTTGCCACTGTGTGTGTATTTGCCAGTGTGAACGAGTCTCATGTTTTGGATTATGTGCATTCTCATGTTTTGGATTATGTGCATCGATTATTTGTGTGTACCACTGTATGGATGAGGTAATGTCTGACTTACTCTTGTGATTACTATTTGAATTTATTTCTTACTGACTCTTGTGATTACAATTGAATTTTCGGCTTTTTCCTCCACTCACCGAGTGGAGGTTTTTTATGCCATAAAATAAACTCTTTCCTTTTGCAACTAAAATTTGGCTGTGGTTATTTGAACCCCAAGACGCTCCACTAGAAATTAAGTGCCTGATCATTACTCAAACATGTGATAATATAATGACGTTTAAAACTAGACATTTAAAGTCGTTAACTGAATATAATATTAGTAATAGGATATTAGATTTCTTTAATCCATGTACTCATTGGCTGCAGATTCAATATCTTTCAATATTTTGTATACTAACCTTACTTTTAAGCCAAATTATTTCAAAACTATCCAAATAATAGACAAACGTAAAAAAATGTCCCCTGATTTTATTAGGTTCCTTGAGTAGGATGATAGGTTTTTGGAAACACATAGACTGATTGATTGTTTGATTAAGTGTTTCTACATATATTTTTCAGTAAGTATAAATAGGTTCTTATCAGGCCCGATATAGATACGCAAGGGTGTTTAACAGATCGCCCGTCTCCGGCAGTTATTGTTAATTAAAAGCGGTATAATCACTTAATGCGAATCGTTATCAGCTTCTCAAAATATTGGTGGGTTCTACGAAGCGCGATCGGCCGTTTTGTTCCGCACATGTGATAATATAAATAAGTTTGAAATTATGTATATAAATTCATTAGAAGAATATAGTATTAATAATAGGATGTTAGATTTCTTTAAGCTATGGACTCATTGGCTGCCTGCTTAAATGTTTTTAGACATACTTTTCTGTTAGTATATATGTTCTTATAAGGTTGGTATTTGGTATGTAAGTGTGCTTAGCAGGTCGTTCGTCGCTGGCAGTTATTATTAATTAAAAACGCCATCATGAGGGAAAGCGAATGGCTATCGCATTCTCTGAAGACTGCATGAAATGTATTGAACTTGGAGAGTATCAATAGGGATTCCCCTTAAGTCAGCATATGGATGGGTTTTATGAGCCACACTCTTTTGATTTTTTCTGCTCAGACTTTGTCGTTAGCGGAATATACTATCAGTAACAGGATGTTAGGTTTTTCCAGAGTCGTAGAATCATCGACTGCCTGCTTAAATGTTTTTACACATATTTTTTAGTAACTATATATATATATGTATATCATTAAGCTATTTCCCTTTCGGCGAGACTCTAGGGGTAAGCGTGACACTACCCGCTTCGGGTAGTGTTTTTTAGGTGGATTTGTAGTAAATGGGCTCACCACACCCACGACCGCCAACAGCAACGCAGTAGTATCAGACGGTCACCCATCCAAGTACTAACCGCGCCCAACACTGCTTAACTTCAGTGATCTAACGGGAACTGGTGCTTCCAGCGTGGTATGGCCGTTGGATGTTGGATGTAGGTTCTTATTCGGTCCGTATTAGATACGTAAGGGTGTTTAGCAGTTCGCCCGACGCTGGCAGTTATCAGTAATTAAAAACGCTATAATGACCTACTGCGAATCGCTATCATCATCTTTGAAGACAGCATGGAATGTATTGAACTTGGAGAATATCAACACGGATTCCACTCATGTCAGCATATTGATGAATTCTATGAACAGCAGTCTTTTGATTTGTACTGGACAGCTTTGTCCATCAGCTTCTCGGAATATAGCATGATATCTAATAAATTTTGAGAATATCAATACGGATTCTCCATATATCAGCATATTCATGGTTTCTATGAACAGGGAATTGTCGATTTGTTCCGGATATACCTAATATCCTAATTACGTTTGTAATTAGAGGAATGAAGTCGTTAAACGATTATAATATCAGTAAAAGGTTGCTAGTCGTGTTTTTAAGCCATAGAAATCAGAAACTATGCTATCCGAACATCGAAAAATGGTCGCAGTAACCAGATGTAAACGTAAATACACAGACAAAATCATCAGAACATATCGTAAAATTTTAAACATTTTTGAAGGTTGTTCAGGAAACTTTCGTTCGCTTAGTTTAATTCGATATTTAACAAAAATAAATTTTTATATTGTCGTTTCGTTATTTAAAAAAATATTATTAACAAAGTTGAATTCTCTTAACAGTTTTCAGCATCAATAACAAAGTTATTGAAAGTTAAGGAAAAGTAGAACTTCTGGCAATGTGTTCCATTTTCTTGAAGAAAATGAAAATATCTTGAAAAGAATTTCAAATTTTCAATTTTCGTTCCCTTATACGAGACAAAGAAAATATCTCGTATACAAAAATATATGAAATTTTATATACTAGAAAATATGAATAACATTAAATTTTGGTATGCAAAAGAAAACCAAAATGAAATTTAAGAATCTTAAATTAGATTAAATTCAAAATCCCATTTAACGTCCAACACTCAAGTCAATGTATAAATTCCTGAAAATAAACGAAGAGTCTAACGATCAAATTTGGACAAGCAAGTAGTAGCCCCAACTATTATTTTTTCTCAGTGAAGTGTCCGCACTTTTATGGCCAGAAATCAGTTGAAGGTTTAGTTTTTGAGTTATAAAGTATTTAAGTTGGACCAATCAGGAGCGCGGTATAAACAGTCGTACGTGTATGAACGGGAGTCCAACGCAGTATATAGTGACCGCTATTCTTCCGTCGCTAACCCCGCCTCGGCGCTTGCTTTAATAAGACTACGTTGTACTCTCGCTCACGCACGCATGTCTGTTTATACCGCGCTCCTGATTGGTCCAGCCTAAATATTTTGTAACCTAAAAACTAAACCTTCAACTGATTTTTGGAAAAGGAATTTTCGATTTATTTTTTTTATTTTTGATAAAGCTATATAATTCCGGACACTTCAGTATGGGGCACCCTATATATAGTTGATATATATTATAGTGGACAAAATGACGTATACACCCTATTTATAACATTTCGACCTGAGAATACTTAGTATTGGTTGATCCGGTAGTGTTACCAAACCTAATTAACACTTTTCACTCTGTCCAGTATTAGTAAAGGATTTCAAATAATAATGGGAGCATGATGTTGCCATTGGTTTTCAGTATTTTTGATATAGTTTATTAACATGATAATTTGCCAAAAGTTGGTGCAGATAGGTTCCCTAATTCAGAAATAAACTCCCATACACACACAAGCAAGTGATAATCTCAAATTTGTTATCTCGAAATTACACTCAATGTTTAGGTTTCTTACGATGAATTAGTTATATTATTAGATTAAGAAGAGGAAAACTATTTTAAACTGAATTGGCAGTATACTATGACATTAAGTATGCGCCGTAAATGTGCACGTAAGCGCATGTTTTGTTTCTATCCAATCACAACGCCTTTGCCTTCTGCATATTTGTACAGATACTATGCCCCCAAGCTTGCGTGGCAGAACTATTCTCTCTACAGCTGTCCTCTCGTGGTACATTCGGTGCTCAGACATTTTCATGCGGATGATTCTGTTAAGCCTCTCGAAGTCAGTTGGCGTCTCGAGACCAAAGCAAAGGAGTATGTTAGGAGAGGAATGGCATGGGTGTTAAGTGCCTTTGTGATGTCTTCGCACTGAGGCTGGCTGCCAGAATCAGAGTAAGGTGACCCGAAAAAGCAGTCAAGCCCCTTTTTAATTGAAGAGTGGAGCGGACACCTCGCCTACAATATACCAAGGTACCTGTGCGATTCTTCATCAGCCATTGCCTCAATCAGAACGCGGTCGTCCAGCATCAGTGGAGTATTTACCTCTCCACGGGAGAAATGCAGCTTTCTGCATTTGTCCAAGACATAGACATCCTGATGTCACAGGAGAACTGCAGTAAGATATTAAGTAGGCTGTTCAGTTTTGACTCTGAGCTTGCATAAACCTATATGTCATCCATGTACAGTAGGTGAGTGAGTTGAGACTCAGCCACTCCCACCTCAATTTTGAATCCATAGGGCGTGTTATTGAATGTCCAATTCAGCGGATTCAATGCTAAACAATGCCATAGCGCTGAATGAATCACTTTAGAAGATTTCTCGTTCAATGGGCAAGGACCGAGTATACCTCATCACCCCACGACTAAACCATTTAATCCTTGTGCACCATGTGCGCACAGCGTGATCCAGAAATTGAATGACGCGAGGACAGATCTTATATGTCTGAAGGACCTCAAGTATATAATCGTGGGGCATTGAGGAAAACACCTGTTAGTAGTCAATATTATTTATTTATTTACTTACTTACTAGGTCAAGTGACTGATGAGATAATGATGTAATTAATTAATTTAATACGATGTATGAAATCATTTGTGATGACGTTGTAGGTACAAAATTAGGAGCATAGTGTGGTTTGCAGTTCGTCTGGATGCTTTCTTAGAGCTACCATGTACGCTACTGACTCCTAAATGTTCAAGATATTCAGTGCATCTTGTGTGTTCATTACCTGTAGCCGAAATCAAAATTTTTATTCTCGCATTACGATGTCCGGTCAATTGGCTCGGATGTAATGATTCGTCTAAATAGTAACATCCCAATATAAGATGTAATCTTCGTTTTCTAAAACGAGAATTGGAATGTATCTATAGAAAGACATCCATTCTGTTAAGAGTCCTAGGTTTAGGGCAAATTGTTGATGTTGTTATAATTCCTGCCATATCATTATGCCGTAGATTCTCTTTGAGCCATAACGCGACAACCATCAATAATTTGCTGGGTAGATTCGTTGGTACCCTAGCGGACCGAATGAACGGAACGGATACGCTACAGCGTATCGCTATAGTATCCACATCGTATCCTCTCCGTATCATGGAAGAAAAACAAATTAAAAAAGGAAGATGAACATTTAACTCGTTGAAATTCGGATTCTACGTGAAATTTTGCATTAGAAGGTCATGGAGTAATTGCAATAGTTTTTCTTGCAACGATAAAAACTTTTAAAAAATATAATACCTATCGACAACGTGGGCTGAAGGCGATTTCAAGCGTCCATAATAAAACATCCATCATCGTTTAAGCAGTACTCCTTACACGATTATGGATGCGCTTGAAGTCGCGTTCAGCGCACGTTGTCGATAAGTATTATATTTTTT
>CAKNWW010205425.1:0-13934 GCA_932074435.1 Andricus kollari
TTTTGCATCACACTTCTGCCTCTATCTCTCGCACTACGTAATTCTTCTGGATACCTCTGTGGCGACACTAACCAGCGCGAGCATAAGGTCACTCATGTATTTTATATGGATGACCTGAAGCTCTATGCCTCTGGTAGACGCAAACTTCAAACGGCCAGTGTCTTCATAACCGAATTGTTCTGAGTACAGCTTATATTGTAGCCAATGGCAGAGATCCTCTCCTAAAAATGGTCAGGAACCACGAGATGATTGGCAAAGGAGCGTTCCTTTACAAAGCCGCGGAGCAAGCGACCGAGACCCTTGGCCTGAATTTTAACATCAGAAGTGAGGAAAGTGCATTATTCCATCTAGATGCTTCACTTCTGAAAGCCGAAGTGAAGAAAGCAGAAGTTCAAAAACTCCATCAAGAGCTGCTAGGCAAGAAAATGCACGGAAATTTTCACAAAAATGTAGAAAAAACAGTCCTTGTCGAAGGAGCAAACTTTTGCTTTCCTCAGATCATCAGGGCTTAATTCAGGTACAGAGGGTTTCATTTTCGCATGCCAGGACGGTGTCATTTCCACCTTAGCATACCGTGACCGCATTTTATGTCAAGAAGTTCCCAGCGATAGGTGCAGAGCGTGTCATGTTCACGCTGAGTACCTGGAACACATACTATCGGGGTGTCCCACCCACGCAGGAACGACGTACATCTACAGACATAATGCGGCCCTAAGAGTCCTTTATTACCATCTTTGTCGCTCTTACGGTGTTGGCCGCCACCCTGCCCTGCCGAACGCTCCGAAGGAGATAGAGTCAATTGTCCAAAACGAGAAGTGCGAAATTTTCTGGAACTACGATTTTCGGACAGCAGTCTCCGTTGCACACTCGAGGCCTGACATTGTTCTTCAAGATTTCGAGAAACGAACTATATTCGTGATCGAATTCTCGACCCCGTCCGAATATAACATCACTTCCAAGGAGAAAGAAAAGGAGGAGAGGTATCAAGACCTTAAAAGGGAGCTGCGAAGACTGTACCCAAAATATTCGGTACAAGTAATTGTCCTTGTGATAGATGCTCTCGGAGGTGCGAAACTATCACTGGTTCGTAACCTTAAAGCCATTCCCGCGTGCCAAAAATATGCCAAGGCATTTGCGAAATGGATGCAGAAAGCTGTCATCCTTGGGTCGCTTCGTGTGCTCAAAACACATGAGGGTTTCGCCGGCCTGTCGTTGTGATTTCATCGTGTCCTGTGACCACTCATCTCACGGTTGTGAGACGTGGCCATGAATGGGATTTACCGTGGTCCTACTGGGAGCTGCTGCCATTTTTTAGATGGCAGTAGCTCCCAGTGAGACCCTGCGGTGGTTGTTTAACCTTATTTTTTTTAATTATATATATATGTATATGTGTGTGTGTGTGTGTGGATTTTTATATTCATTTCGAATTACATAAAATTTCGAATCAATAGTTGAATCCTACGTGTTATCGGCATGTACAATATTTTGCCATTTTTTCTTTTCAATTCATCATTATATTATAAAGTTTAAAAACATTTTTCTTCCTAATAATATTATTAAATTTACTTCAATTTCGTTACACATTACTATTTAATTAGGTTCTATAACCAAAATTCATCTCTTGAAAATTCGATATCAAGTTAGCTATTTTGAATTTCGCGGGGAACCAAAATGGCAGCTTGCATATTCCTATCTAATATAGTACCTTAGCAATACTCCTTGCCTCCTCCCCCGCCTATAAACTCATGCCACTTCTAATTGATCATGCTCGCCAGATACTCCTAGCGATCGGCGAGACCACTAAATGTTGATTAACAATGTTAATTGTTAATAAAAATTGAAGACTCATAAGGATAAAACCAATAACTTTCGGTTGATTACCCAAATTTCTAAATTTAAAATCATCCGATGAGAGTCAAAATCCCAATAGATATTGGTAATAGATAATAACGGTATCTCCCTCTTTAAATAATTCAATTATAAATTAATATTAGCAACAGATTAAATACCTTCCTAGACATAAATCCTCGGTAAATTAATCAATAATCAAATTATGCATAGAAATATTAGTTAAATAATAATTGAGTAACTTCCTCGCTAAATGGATTATTTATTAGCCAGTAGGCTTGTTTAGATCAATATAAAATACAGTTACGATAATCAATTTGTTCATTAACAAGAATATCCAATAAATTATGGAATGAGTTTAATAATTAATAGAATCGTTTAGTACCAATTCGATTTCTAAACTAGGAAAATTATGAGTAAAGCATCTCATTCAAGGGACTTGAAAACTCGCAATTAAACATTGGAATTTTGATGCAAATAATTAATTTAATATTTCAAGTTAGCTGCTTAGCAAAACTGCACGTGACTTCAGGAGTCTAAGTTGCACAAATTTTTGAAAATTCAGGACCTAGTGGTCACGCGGATCGCATCCGCCCGCTACTGTTCCCAGGCCAAAAATGCAAACGTTGCTAAAAACCCTTTCCAAAATCATCCATACCATGGCCTACGAGGTGAATCCTACCTGTCACCGCGAGGCATTCATTCGTCGCTTCTCGAAGAAGCAATTAAAAGACGCTGTTCAGGTCTAGTACCTAGAGTTCGCCCTTTCCGTCTGGCTTTAGCTTTGCGCGGCCTGTACACGATCCGTCACTTCGCGAGAACCTTAAGGGAAAGTAGTGTCACGGAGAAGGACTCTTTTCGAGACGTAAAAATTTGTAAACTTCGCTGGTTAAAGGTAACCGACAATCAGTGAAAAAGGAACAGTGTATGTGTAAATAGAAAAAGACTAGAAAACCACAGTTTCTCGAACCGTGCTTTTGGATTACGGCGGATTGCGATCGTGTCGCGAGAGTGTAAGTGAAGGTGGTGACGAGTTCTACGACTAGGTCTAGACCGAAGACGCACTTCACTTCTTCAGGACAACGAGAGTAAGATGAGATGTTGTCGTAATTTTGCCAGATGTAATTTTATTAGAAAGAAAAACATTATCTTGGCCAGCAATTGCCTTGTTTCCGATCGTCACTTGTGTCTCTCTCCTTTTTCCGGGGATTTAAATTCACAGAATATCGTAGGATAACAATTCGGGAATTGACATAGTCGTCGTAAAATTTCTTTATTAAATAAAATTCGAAATCACTGTACTTGCCCGCCATCTCTTTTTAGTTACCGAAGGCATGTTGCGGTAGTTTTAAGGAATACCTTAAATTTTGTAAAACTTTCGATCTTTTGGAATGGCGTACTTCTGGATTTCACTAAATAAAAACTTGGAACTTGTTTTAGTGAGAAGGGCATTCTAAATTTATTTAAAGACCCTGCAAAATTTCAGAACTACAAGGACAAGAGATCCCAGTCCGGCAGTTGGGTCAAAAACTATTCCCCACTATAAAAATAAAACCAATTTTTTCAAATTGGCGGTTTGTACCTCTGACAACGAGCAACCAAATCACTCCCTCGTTCGCAACATGTTCTCAACAATTTAATTGCTACAACCAGCAGTCTGAGATTTTGTAATAATTTTGAATATTTATAAAGTGACTTTTGTCTGCAATCCAATTTTCAGTCACGTACAAGCATCATAAAAATAAATGGAAGTATATTCCTCACTTTTATAAACAAATAATATAAACAAATACAGAGTTTACGCAATTTTTTAAAGTTTGAGGTAATTTTTTTAGAAATTTGTATATTGTATATTGACAGTATATTCTCATTTCATTACTATCGATAATGCTATAAAAAATGCGCAGTGTATACCAATTGAAAGTTGTTAGTTGTGTATGCAAGATCGTAACAAGATCCCCGTTTTTCAAGTAAAAGTAAAAGAAACCCAGAAAAGGAAGAAATGGTATGCGTATGTTAATGCATCGGAAAATAACAAATTTTAATTTTTGCAAAGCTCCGCCCGCATAAAACGAAACCCATCTCCGTTCTAACGTTTTTTCTTGTATTTCATACTTCCTATGAAACATTTTGAGCAGTCATGCGGCTTTTACATTCGTTTTCGACCTTAAATCACTATCCGCCAAGAGAGACTGATTTTATGTTCACCGCAATATCATAAACTAAGTTACCTAATAAATTTAAGGCCATCCTCAAAGTGAGTTCAATTTTTTAAGGTTTACATTTTACTGTGTGGAACATTTTTTCCCATGTTCAGAATCGCCGGGCTGGATGTGCAGGGGTATTTGAAAGCGAAAAAAATTATTATCTGGTGAAGTCAATTGTTATAAATTGAAACGGTTGAGCATAAGATTATAATTACATATTTTTAAAATACACTCGAAAACGGGCAAAAGAGAAAATAAATACGCCACTGAGTCACTTGCGAATTCCTGGGAAAAAGAGGTATATAGGCCGCATGTACCGATACGTGAAGCAGGTGCGGTTGCGTGCGCAAACTGTCTGAAAAGAGGGGATGTGAGGTCCGCGGCGACCAGATCGCTATCATTACCGGATAACGACAGGATGGCAGACTACGGCAGTCTACGCTGAACGCTTCTAAGGAACGCCACGTTTTGCGTTTGACTCTTCTCGATTGAATGCGCTTCTAAGAAATGTGTTCGCCAAACTCAACGGGTCGCGAGCTATAATGCAGGTAAAGGAAAACTAGGAAGAACTGGACTCTCGAGGAACTTTTTCTTTCTTAGTGCCATGGTAGGAATTTTTATTTTGTTTAATTACAATTTTTAGAGATTTACAACGCTCATGACCTGTCATGGTCATAGTTAATTGGCGCGGTGTTGGAGATGAATATCGTCCATTCTTCTTGAACCCACTAAAAGGTGGGAGCTCAAGAATGCCAACACAGTCGCTCTAGATTAATCCTGACAAGTTGACAATAATGGGTTTGTGAGAAAAAAAGTTATTATTATTTATCCGTGATGTATAGGCTGATCTCGTACATCTCTATTCATATTTTCAACCTGTTTTCATACTGGAGCTCATCTGAATGAGATTAAAGAAAGGTGTGCACAAATAGCTCACGAATCAATGATTAATACTCTCGACAGAAAAATGCATAGAATCTTAGGAATTAGTCAAATTCCCAGCATAGATCTATGAATTTTTCCAACTCAAGGAACAGAGATTGCTAAAAGGTAGATCAATCTTTTCTCAAAATTAGGTGGGCGCTCTTTAAAGGCCCAAAAGAAAATTTAATTAATTTAAATTATAAAGGCTAGGTGAACAAGACAAAACTTTGTATGGCAAATATGGCACTAAAGTTTGCACAAAATGGCGCCTTGTTTGTGGAGTCATTCTTAAATTAAGTCTCTGTCTTTCCTAAAGGGAGGGGATATTTTTAGTAATCCGCTCACAATCACGTGCGTAAAACGTGATTTATAATTAATCAAAATTACTCACGAAATCTTACATTCAAGCGATCTTAGACGAAAAACGATCCATGCAATTCTGTTTCGCTTCTGTGGACCTGCAATTTCCTATAAAATTTATAAGAATCTAAGAAAAGACGCAATTATGTAAACGTTTAAAGTGAGAGCAACTTTTGACCCTGAATATGAGGACAATTACATTTGTAAAGAATTTTTGGTAGCGAATTATTTCAAATTCCAGGGGCTAATATTGGAGAAAAGTGAAGTCCAATTTAACGTTAACTGGGAACCACAAGTCACGGATAAAGTTTCTTTTTGTATTATTGTTAATAATATATTAATTCGTTTCAGGTTTATCGTCCTCCCAAGATTGATACCGGCGTGTATACTCGGGACCAATTTCTTGAACAGGATACAGTAAACTGTCGAATAATCCACATTCTCGTGAATTAAATTCAGGAGAGGAAAATTGGATACAATTTAATCAGGCAAGTAAAACAGTAAAATTAATAATGGGTGTTGTCCTTATAGATTCAGGTAGCAAAAGAATAAAAGTAATGCTCAGAAAGAGAATAATTGTCGACGCCTATGAAGCTGGGCTAAAGCTCTAGTTTTTACTCCTAGGGACTGAAAAGTGACGTCAGAGGTGAATAATGAAAATTATACATGTATGAGCTCGCACTTTACGATTATCAGCCAACTCAGCTTAAAAACTGTGAGGAAATTTTGGTTGCAGATAATAGAAGTTTGCGGTTATTTATGGAAAGTTACCGTATATAACTGATTAAATTATCGAAAATAATTTCCAGAAATTCATAGAAATTTTTTAATTGACTTTGGGTAATTTATCTTAATATACCATAAATTACCTGTAAGATTACCGTAATTTACCGAAAATTTGTATAAATTTCCGAAAATGTATGAAAATTTTTAAAAATGAATTTAGGGTAATTTATGGTAAGCCACCATATTTATCTGTAAGATGAACATAAATTACCTAAAATGTCCATAAATTCCCACAAATTATGGACTGAAATGACCATATGGACTGAAATCATTACTGTATTTCGAGAAATGTCTAAAATCATCCATTTGTTATAAAAAATATCGTATGCGCCAAGGGGGAGAGGCACTTTTTCGACTTGTGTACGTTTTCAGTACTCGTCGGAAAAGCTCCTCTTCTACCCCTAGGTGCATAATATACTATTTAATGATAATTCACATTGATAAATCATGGTTGGCGGTAGTTGATCGAAGGTGACAAAAAAAGCGACCAAATACCAGACCATACTCATAATAATTATTAGTGGAGAGATTTTTTTTGCAAGAAAAGGTCATCCTTTTATTTTTTTGCACTCATTATCATTTTAGCGGGAACTTCGTCCCATTCAAATTCTTACATATGACTGAATCATTATGTTTATTTGTGATAATTATAATTATAAATGTTTACGACCTCATAATTAATACTAATATATAACACAGGCCCACAAAAAAAAATGTTGTTCTGAGTCTTGGATGCCAATATGATATTCCAATGTATTTTTTCCCGCTGAAACCGAATCCGCAACCCGTTTTGCCTCTACAAGTCAGGATTTTGACATAACCTCAAAAAACACCCGAAAAATCCCTAAAGCCGGTCAAATTCATTTGCCCCATACCACTTTAACCCCCCCCCCCCCACCCCAAAGTAAAACAGGCAACCCTATAATAACACCATAATCTCATAATCCCCTAACCTCGTGATACCATAACTCCATAACCTCTAAACCCCGTAACCTCATTTAGTAGAAGCATCTGGTTCGGGAAAACAGAACAATTTCGTGAGTTTATCTTGTGGAACATAGTCATGGGCAAGGTGGGTAAGTAACTCTATAAACACAAAATCTCACAGCACAATAACCTCAAAACCTCTTCATTCCGTTAAAACCACGACCACCGTCCCATAACATCAAAGAAATGTAACTATTTAATCTAGTTACATGAAACTCGAATATGATAGGTAACTACCATTGTTTATGATAAGGATAGCAGACGTATAATACTCTACTGATTGAAGAAAAAACAAAGTAAATGCACTGAAAGTGTTATGAGGTTTTGAAGGGTTTGAGGTTATATTCACCCTGACTGTATTCCACAAGAAACACTCACGAAACTGTTATGATTTCGGGAACCGGACTTCTCCACAGAATAGGATGAGGGGGTTAAGGGGTTATGGTATATGGGGTAACGCAGTGCAGGGGGTTTGAGGCTATGGTGTTGTGGGGTTTTAGGCTTATAGAGTTACTTACCCATGACAATGTGCCACAAGAAAAACTTACGAAATTGTTCGGTTCTCCCGAAACAGATTTTTATACTAAATGAGGTTACGGGGTTTTGAGGTTATGGAGTTATAGTATTACGAGGTTAGGGGATTATCAGATTATAGTGATGTAGGGTTATCCATTTTTTTTGGCGAGAGGGGGGGGGGAGTGTTATGGAGTAAATTATTTGAGCGGTTTACGGGATTTTTCTAGTGTTTTTTGAGGATTCGGATTCGGTTTCAGCGGGAAAAAATACATGGGAATATCATATTGGCATCCAAGACTCAAAATAAAATTTTTTTGTGGGCCTGTGTAATTGAAATGAAAATATTTTAGTAACATGTACATGTACTTCATGATTGTACGCTACTTCCATGAAACGCTGCGTGAATATATCGTTTCGAGGGAAAATCATCGGCTCTACATTGCAATATCATACTGGAATTGACTAAGAAATCTTTTCAAGATATGTCTTAATATATAAGCTGTGTATAATTTGTGACATCACAGCATAGTATTAGAAAAAAAATTCCAGATCCCTCCCAAAAGCCATTCCAAATGGAAATTGGGGAAAGTAAGGAAAAAGCGTTCGCCCCAAAAAACGTTCGCCCCACATAGGAAACCTAACAAAATAGAATGAAATCTCCCGCATGCGCTTAAACTGGGCTAAGTTTGCAGGACAATGATTCGCAGTAGGTTTCTTAGAAAAAAAAACAGTAAAATCTTTTCACGCCCTTATTTTTCTATTCGTGGTTTCCCAGGAACATTTACTTCAAAAATAGAACAGGGAGTATGTTCTTTTTTTTTAATTTTTCGTTGCGTTTTTCTTGTTTTTTTCTTAAGAAACCTACCGCGAATCATTGTCCTGCAAAGTTAGCCTCAATTAAGCGCATGCGGGAGATTTAGTTCTTTTTTGTTACCCATTGGGGTGTAATAGGGGGAGAAAATATTATAAACAATTCTTTTTTGTTAGTTTTCTTATGTGGGGCGAACGTTTTTTCGGGCGAACGCTTTTTGGGGCGAACGCTTTTTGGGGTGCACGCTTTCTTCTCACCTTCCCCAATTTCCATTTGGAATGGAAGCCCTTACCTTAAACTTGAAATTAGTCAAATACAGAATAGGTTCACTTGATGCCTACTAATCTTTTATTTATAAATACACTGCTGTGATATGGAAAAAGCGATTTTTGTAGTGAAACGTTTTTAAGAATTTGTTTTGTAATTTACTGTAATTTTTTTTAAATCCCATTAAAGAAATAAGAAATAATAATTTTATTGAATTAAGTTAGAAAACTTATTTAATTAAATTATTAAGGTCGACAGTTCATGTCCATTGTTCTTATCCGAGTTCATATCACAGAATAGGCTTGTTCATTTTGTTTGCTTCATACATTTTTATAGCTTTATCTTCACAACTCACTTTACAAATAAAAATACCGTCAAATATAATCTGAGGTTAAAATCTCGCATAATTTATTTTTTTAATAACTTGGAAAAAAATGTATTTCACCATAAATGTATTCAGATATTATTCATTTTTCCAAGGCTGTTCAAATGATTAATAAAATCGTTAAAAAAATAATCGATTATATTATTTGATTAAATAGCTTTTGAAAAATAAAAACTTATATCCAAATACACTTATGGTGAAAAATCATTTTCTTTTAAGTTATTAAAAAAATAAAGTTTTGTCCCATGTAATTAATATTATTGTCTGGCCTTCGGTCAGTCACATGGAGGGGTCGAAATTTAGCCAAAAACCGATCACGTGATTTATGGATGCCCCCCTCCTTGTTGAATTAAATTTATCGGGATTTTATTTCTGCAACAAAATTCTATTACATTTTGTTTTTACAATGAACATTCTTTAGCCCTCAAAATCTTTTTGTAATTTAAATTGTTTGAAAAGATTAACCATTAAATTAGTTTTTTAACCATTATTATTAACAATTTTGATGTTAATGATTTATTATTCGTTGAGTGTGTTTATGGTAAAATTCGCTCCAAAAAGTACTAATTGGTAATTTTTAGTAGATGCGGGCATTAGTGAGATACGATTAGATGAATAATTTGAATATGACCCATTGATGCACGCATGCATGTATTTGCAAAATATAAATGTTTTATTTTTAATGTTATTTTTCATGATTAGAAAGAAAACGATGAGTCTGTTTAAGAAATAGTCAATAACAAATTGAAATATATTTTCTGGGAACTCTTGGTCGAAAAATGCTGGTTAACGAACTCGACCTTTCTTTTTGTCCCTAAAAACGTGTGCCAAAAATAAATCCGATCCGATACGTCTTGCAATAGTTATCCAGTATACAAACGACAACGACAGCAACGACAGAAGCCATCGTAAAACATGTTTTTTTTCGGGTTCAGGGGGTCTCGAAACATGGAGATGTAATGATATCCGCGAAAAGCCATTTTCCATACAAAATTAATACCTTCTCACTGTGATGAGAATATAAAAAATCTACTTGCCCGGGTACATCCTCACCGCTCGAAAGTTTGAGCGTGCCTGAGGCGCACGTGTCTCGGATATTGAGCTCGATAATATATTGATATCTCGCTACGCAACCGGTTTCAGTACTTCTCCTAAATTTTTGCATAGACCTTTTAAAATAAATGGCCGAACCATTGAAAACTAGAAATATTAAAGAAATTCGGTGATGTTAAATCCTTCTTATGTTTAACGTCTGGGAATATATTATATGAAAGTGGTGACAAAATTCAAAACGACTGCTTCCAGACAAAAATAGTGTCATTTATTGTGTCAAGACCATAAAACGAAACTAAAACTTATAACGTTTCGTAATATTTACCAGTTTCTTCATCAGATTGAAATTTTATCATTGAAATCAGGTTTAAAAAGTTAAAATCAAGTTAAACAACAAAAATGAGTAGGGATTATTGTGGTTGCTCGTTCATATGCAAAAAATTTAAAAATTTAATTTCTCGAATAAAAAAGATTGTTGAGTCATAATTTTGAATATAGTTGCAAAGAATTAGCCTGAAACTAAGTTAAAAATATTGATTAAAAACTGTTATTTTTGTGTAAGAATAATCGGAGCAACCACAACACTCCATCGTGGTAATTATGAATTCGCTTTTGTTAAAGCTACTTCCGCTTTAACGAATACATTTTGATCACGTGTCTCGTGCTTTGCACTCAAATAAAGTATGTGTATAAAACGCAAGATGTTCTATATTATGTTGAAATTTATGATATTAAATGTATGTTATATTAATTTCTGTACCTAAGTCTGGGATTTCTGTTTCAGACGACAAAATTTGGCCTTGAACGTTTTATTGTATCCTCTCATTTTTCCATTTTAAGTTTGTTACTTTTAATGGCCTTTTTACGATTAAAACGAAAACTATGTGAGTTATCAGAAAATGGTTGACAGGAAATTTGTAGATCTAATTTAGGTGAACAATTTTGTCATTAAAAATTGTATTGCATCTTATGTCGTTTTTCATAAAATATAATAAAAATTTTATATTTTTATTGTTATTTTTCAAGATGAGAACGAAAACTACGCGTCTTATGAAAAAATGGTAAGCAATAAAAATTGTTCTTGTTTTTCGTATTTTGCATATTTTTACTGCGAAATGGAACCTTTTTTTTATTCGACATTGTCCAGACAGTCTATGTATATCCACAAGGGAGCGCACGCTGGGGATAGAACACTAATTTTGTTCAAAACCATCGAGAGGTCACAAATCTTGTCCGAATTGAATATTTTTAGTTAGAAATGTTACTAATTGAATTTCGGAGAGACTCACATCGCCTAAATGTCAAAATTAATTTGTTTAAATTAGAAAACTTATGAAACCCCATCCCAGAACATTGAACTCGAGACTCACATTCCTGAAACCAACTAACCCTAAACCACAAATCCAAACCCTAAAACCATAAACCCTTAAACCGTAAATCCATAAACCCTAAGCTCATAAATCCCAACCCATAAACTCTAAACCATAAACCCTGAACCCATAAACCCTAAACCTACAAATCCCAACCAATAAACAACAAAATAAATCTTAAACCCATAAATGTTAACCTATACATCCTGTAGAATACACTCCTAAACTCTTAACCCACAAATTTCAACCCATAACCCTAAAACCATAAACCCCAACCCATAAACCCCAACCCATAAACCCTAAACCCACAAATCCCAACCCATAAACCCTAAACACACAAATCTCAACTATGGGTGTAGGGTGTATGGGTTGGGATTTATGGGTTTACGGTTTACGGGTAGGAATTTGTGGGTTAAGAGTTTAGGAATGTATTCTACAGGATGTATAGGTTAACATTTATGGGTTTAAGATTCACTTTGTTGTTTATTGGCTAGGATTTGTAGGTTTAGGGTTTATGGGTTAAGATTGGTGGGTTTAGGGTTTATGGGTTGGGATGTGTGGGTTTAGGGTTTATGGATTGGGATTTCACTTTTTTATACACGCATTTTATTCTTTTGTATTTCAAAGTTAAATAAGCCATTACAACTGTAATTACAAAGGAACAATTTGTAGGAAGCTATTTTAGAAAAAAAATAAAGCCTTTTTTTGGACCACCCTAGTGTCTATCAATAAATTTGAATCATTAATGACCTTGGATCTAAGATTGTAGCCAGATGAGTAATTTCTACATCAGAATTTTACAGGAATCGATTATTTATTTGACTGACATATCTTTGAACAAAAAACGGTCAGTAAAGATCCATTGAATTCAATGTTTTTTCAGACGTATAATTGTTTACAAGCTTACACAATTACGCATATGTAAGAGACCGAACTATGCAGAGATATGTATTAAGAGATAGAACTATGTTCTATGTCCTTTTATTGACGCTTAAGTTGTTCTCTCTTTTGTATTAAACAAAAGGTTGTCTTTTCATTGTATACGCGCTGTTCTCTTAAATCTCGCTTGGTATGATATTCGTCTATTAGGAAGACGATTGCAGTATACGTATATGAAAGATTTTTCTTCTGTTACTATTATTTGTTTTTATACTCACGTGATACCTATCAATATTAAATTTTTCAAAGGATTTAGTATTAAATCTACAAAAAATGGCTTTCCATCGATTTGGTTTAAATTTAGTACTTTTGTATAACCTACAAAATTACCAAGTTTAAGCGAAATCTTCGGAAAGCCATTTTGTGCACATCTACTGCGGGGTCCTTTGCAATTAATTAACGTTAAAATTTAATTTGTATTGGAAATAAATAAACTAACTAACGAACTGAGAGTTTTTTCCTAGTAGTGAAAAAAATACAATATGAATCTGCTGACCAGAGCCCATAATTTATACGGACCCTAACCATCTCTCGAGAAATTCTCTCGTCACCAGAAACTTCTCGCTCATCGGGAATTCTTTTCAAAGACTCTTTTCAAAGACTCCCCATTACGAGACGAGCGACAGGGAGCAACGCTAGTTCTAACTTGAAAATTTTCAAACGTGTTCATGTTTTAATAGCTATATACCTATTATATTCTGAAAATGTCGCAATAGAATGAGCCTTGTCCTTCGTAGGCCAGACAAAAAACGACTTCCACTTCGAATTCATTCCGGAAAAGCTGAATTTTTGTATATACGAGCGGCAATGCGAAACTTTTGTCAATAGGAATATTTTAGGTATGCCAGGTGGATTACGCATATGTATTGAAAAAATTTGATGTTTCTATAGACGACAGCGAAAAACTGGAACGCAAAATATTAATTTGTTTGTTGCAGATATCATTTTAAATTAACAAAGTGTGTTAAGAGGGCTGGGGACATGAGCTTTCGTAAGGTCATCGCCCGCTATAGTTTCACAGTAATAAATATTTCGCAAATTTTCGGAATGTTCGATCTAGATTGATATTTTATCTGCAAATGTATGTATATAATTAAAAAATTTCTCTTAAATAAATATGAAAAGACATGGGCAGACGAAGTGACTACATCGAGTAAATTCAAGGCAAGTAACTACCGATCCTGGTGGCCAAATATTGAGGAGACCTTTAGGCCCGCCCACGCTATTGTACTCACTACAATGCATACCCCTTACCTCACCCCGGCAAGTTGTGGGGCCTACTGTAATTCACATCTGGCAACGCTCTCGAAAAAAACCTTCTCGAATTTATTTCTGTTCAACGGATTTGCATGTTTCTTGAAATTCTGATTCGAATGATATATACTTTTAGGAGTCACTTATGTTATAAAAAATTAACATAATAATCGAAAAATGAAAAGAACCCAAGTTTCCTATTTTGGCAATCGAATGTCAATAGCAAA
>CAKNWW010205450.1:0-10941 GCA_932074435.1 Andricus kollari
CGACACAAGCTATGAGAAAAAAATGAATAGACTGAAGTTGCTCATCCAAAAAACAGCTCAAAATTGTTTATTAACAATTTTTCGATAAGACGCTCAGTTTTTGTTTTAATCGTAAAAAAAACATTAAAAATAAAAAAAATCTGCCCGCCGCGAGGGAACATTCTCATCGCGCGCTATGTGCGCGGCTCGCTTCGCTCGCAAGTTTGAGCGCGCCTAGGGCGCATGACTTTTGGTTCTCGCGCTTCGCGTTCGATAACATATTTTTTCAAAAGCAATCATCTGTATAACCTAGTTGTTGAGCACGCAGCGCGAGTATCGCAATGAGAATGTAATCGTCAAGGCCGTAGGTACTTTGAGAACCCTCTATAAAGTCAAATTGAAAACAAAATGTTTAATTTCACTTTATGATTGTAGTTTATGAGGGGTTTAAATCACAGTTTTTGAATTGTGCGATCAAACTGGGTGCATTTTCAGGGCAGCTGAGAATACAAATTAGTGCAATGTAAGGAGAAAATTTTAATGTCATCATGAAAAATAAAAATAGTACATTATTTTGCAATATCTGAATAAGCAGTGCCAGTACCAGAGTTTGACAGCATAGTGTGCGAAGCACGAGATGCGTGATACGAATCTGTTCGTTAAAGCCGAAAGAGCTTTAACAAAAGAGAATTCACAATCATCAAATTACAGTTGTAAAAGCTTTGACCTTTAATTTTAAAAGTTCTGTGCACAAATATGTGGAAAATACAAAGACCGAGCGCGTAGCGCGAGGTAAATACATTATTATCGAGCGCGAAGCGCCAGATGAATATATTCTCGAGCGCGAAGCGCGAGAACCAACAGTCGCGCCCTCGAGGCTAGAGACGTTCGCGTTGGAAATATGTGTATTTTAGGAATAAAAGCACAATGCTTACAAGAAGTATTAAAAAGTATTTATTGAGTGGCTAGTGTATGAACAATATTGTTTTTCTGTAATGACTCTACTGAATGCGAACGCGTCCTCGGGTTGCGGATAGAGGGTCCCGGTACCAAGGGTTTCTGCTGAATATGGTTACAATAATTAATAAGCAGTCGCAGACAATTGTCCAGGGATGGTCCTGAAGGAATAACCCCTAAGTGGAGGCGTGATAAAGCGTGCCGAAAGCTGAATGGCACCGGGGTGAGGTGTGTCAGACGTTGACTCTGGGATACCGGGCGAGCTCTCACAGTATGCAGCCTTACCTTTGCATGTGGGGCTCTTCAAGTTTGGACGAACCCTTTTCCCTAGCTGCTCGTGGGAACAACAATGATAACACTAACCATAGTTGTAGTAAGTGCGGTTCAAAACAATCGAACGCGCAGGGCTCCCGACAATGGGTGGGACAAATGTGCCGACTATCCTAGAGTTGGGGTAACCAATCAAGACGAGGTCAATGCGATTGACCGGCAGAATCTCTTTACTTTTAAGTAGACAGCTCGACTCAGGGACGACCTGCTGGAGTGCTATGACACCAGTATGGCCCCTGAACTGAAAGGTTACATGGCACGGCTGCATACTCTGTGGTGCGAGAAACACCCAGAGCACTCGCATTCTTCGCATCAATGTCTGCGAAACCGTGCCGAGGAACTCCGAAAAAGGGGTTATATAATATATTATATCAACCGCAGCCAGAAGAAGCCGACAACAGAGCAAGAGAGGCGACACTCAGACCAACCGCGAGTAGACATCCAATAGAGGAAGAGCGATGCTTCAGGACCCGGAGAAACATCAACATTCAGGTTTCTCTGAAGCCCAAAGATCTGGCTAAACTGGATGACGAGCTTCGCGGAGATTTTTCCGAAGAACCTGACCTCTGGACTATTAATTCTAGTGTGTATAATGCAGCGAGATCTTTGGCAGATGCAAACCGTAAAACCAAAACAACGGTTGATCATAAGACCAAAAGACGAATGCATCAACTCAGCACTAAGATAGGCTGGGCCAGACAGTATGCTCCCGCATTCAGTGTGTGATTGACTACATAACATCTGGCAGGAATTTCACTGCCAAGGTTCGATAGTTCACGCGCGAGCTACGGATCTGTCATCACACGCGTAACAAGTCAAAGCTAATGACCATCAGACAGAACATTGTTGACAGAATACGAGTACTATCTAACGCTAGGAGAAGTCTAGAGTGGAGAGAGAGGTGGGTCAGAGAAAATCATTAACAGTTTTTGTCTGACCCATCTCGAATCTTCCAAGACCCTCCAGTTACTGTCGACCACCCGCCCACACCACTGGAGGTCGTGGCATTATGGAGAGAATTCTACGAATTCCAGCATCCACTGAAAGAACATTTGAAGAATATAAGTAGCTTCAAGGAGCTGTGCAAGTGCCCTTATAAAACCTGAGGAGAAATGCCCACCTATCACCCCGGGGAGGTGAAAAGCATATTGAGAGGCATGAAGAACTATTCCGCTCCGGGACCAGATGGTATCAAGATCTTCTGGTGGAATAAGTTTCCTTCAACCCACCAGCATCTGGCCCGCATTTTCCCCTCATATCTAAAGTCAGAAAAGCCTATTCCGGAGTAGTTGGTAGAAGGGCGTACAGTGCTCCTGCCGAAGACGGGCAACTTAGCTGACCCTAAAAATTACAGGCCAATAACTTGTCTGAACACACTGTATAAGATCTTCACAGCTATCCTAAATGATAGGATAGGATTGATTAGCGGAAAGCTTCTGATTCAACCTCCCATAGACTTATCATCTGTCTGTTGGAAAACTTAAAGGTTCATCCACACATCGTGAGGTGCAGAGAGAGATTAATGCCGCTTTGGAAAACCAGATTTACTATCTCATCTGGAAAACATCACTAACAGTGTCACTTTTCAGAGAGGTGTGTTTCAGGGCGACACCACGAGCCCTCTGCTCTTTTGCCTCACATTATTGCCACTATCTCTCGCACTTCGCCATTCCGAAGAGAACTCTGCGGCAAACCTGGACATCGAAAGCATAAAGTCACTCATGTATTTTACATGAATGATCTTAAGATATATGCTAAAAATCAAGAGAAACTACATCTAGCTCTAGACATTGTCAAAGAGTACACTCAAGAAATTGGAATGGAGTTCGGGTTAGAAAAATGCGCCAAGGTTTATCTGAAGAAAGGAAAACTTAATGGAATCCCGGACGACCCTGAGCTCGTCCACAAGAGCGCGATTTGGTCTTCCGAACTGTCAGCGAGGAACAAAGTATCTGCGACGAACATGCTTGCCGTCCCGGTATTACTCTATTCATTTGGAGTGGTTCCATGGACGAAGGACGAGCTCAGATCCCTCGATATCGGGTCCCGAAAGGTTATGCACATGAACAAAAGCATGCACGTTAAATCTTGTGTTCCGCGACTTTACATCTCATGCCATCAAGGTGGTCGTACAGCACATATAGTCGCAAATGGACAAGACCCTCTTCTTAAAATGGTCAGGAAACACGAAGAAGTGGGCAAAGGGGCGTTTCTCTACAAAGCAGCGGATGAGGCTGCTGAAACACTCGGCCTTGACTTCAATATCAGGGATTAAGAAAGCACATGAGAAAAACTTCCGCGAACAGCTCCTCGAGAAGAAGATGCACGGCATCTTCCACAGAAATGTGGAGGATCTGTCGATATCGTATGAGCTAACGTTTGCTTTCCTTAAATCACCCGGATTGAAGTCGGGCACGGAGGGTTTCATTTTGGCATGCCAAGACGGTGTCATTTGCACCCTGGCATACCGTCGCCGCATTTTGAGCCAAGAAATTCCCGACAATTGTTTCTGTTGCGCACTCGAGGCCTGACATTTTTCTTCTTTACTTCGAGAAACGAACCATGTTTGTTATCGAATTTTCTGCACCAGCTGACAAAAACGTCATAGCGAAGGAGAAAGAAAAGAAAGAGAGGTATACAGAACTTATAAGGGAGTTGCGGCGGATATACCCGGAATATTCCGTTAAGCTGATCGTCTTGATCATCGGTGCTCTTGGAGGTGCCAAGGTTTATAATGATTTATAAAGATTTATAATGATAAAATCATTATTATAATACATGTATTAGCAGCGTTTCTTTGCAGCAAATAATTGAAGAAACATCATATTAGAATAAAATGCCTCAAGTTAACGGAAATTAATTCAGGGTTTTATTTTGTGGACATATTTAAGTATTGTCGAGTACACAACCGTAACCATACAAATAGAAGGGTTGAATCTAATGACGCAACCCGCGTGGAAATGGTCACCATGGGAAAAAACACAAGTACCATGGCTCAAGTCTTGAATAAGTTTTTGCCCATAGTTTGCCCATAGTATGGTTGAAGTATGGCTTGTGTCCGAATACCATGTTTCCACCATGGGAAATTATGAAATGCATTGAAAAAAAGTTTTAAGCCAATTGTATGTCGAATTTTGTCAATTGAGGGTTCGGATCAAAGAATGGGTCGAAAACGCGGGAAAGTATTGTCCACGTGCTCGTGATATCTAAATTTTAAAGTTCAAAAAATTAAAAATTTTAAAATATAGTTATATAGTCCGATAAATATTTTTAATAGTAAAAATGAAAAAGGTAAAAAAAAATTTCCGCAAATTCAATTATTTTTCAAAACTTTGTCAACTTTGTTTAAGGTCGGCCGAGATACCGAAATGATAAATATCGACCAATTTCTATTATTGACCATTTTTCCAACATATGATACCCAGGGATTGGAAACTTTTAGGCTGGACTCGAGATTTAAAGGTTCCTTAAGGGTTCACACTGGCGGACCGGCCAAACGCAAGCATTACGCTACAGCGTCATGCTGAAGTAATGCTCAAGTAATACAGCATTATAATTAATAAAAGAAACAAAATAAATATGTAAACTGTTGCAATCATAATAATACGTTAAAATTTAAGTTAAATGGTCATGTCGTAATTGCAACAAGTTTCTTTTTCAGTGTTAAAAGATGAAAAAATAATGTGGCTGTCATTGCAGTCTCTTAACGGCGGCTTCAAGCGGGTTACCATCGTGCAGGGGCCCGACTTCTATGACAGCTACTTTGTTTTTTTATTTTTTAACGTGGAAAAAGCAACTACTTGCAAAAACGGCATGACCATTTTACGTAAATTTTAACGTATTATTATAATTGCAACAGTTTACATATTTATTTTGCTTTTTTTTGATAATTATAATGCCATATGACTTTAGCATTACTTTAGCATGACGCTGTAGCGTAATGCTTGCGTTCGGCCGGTGCGCCAGGGCAGGTCCGAACCTGGACCTTCCAATTTCTTAAGAATCCAGGCCCAGACCCGAACCCTTAAAATTCTTAAGGATCCGGGACCCATCCCGGACCCCTTAAATTATTATGTCGTCGGGTCCGGACCGGAACCTTCAGGAACCCTTTACTATTGGATCCCACATAAAATGTTCTTTGAATTATATTTGAGAAATTGATAGAGGCAATTTGAGAGAGAGAGTTTAGTTTGAGGTATTGACATTATTGAGTTAATTTGAGATTGCGCAAAAGTTTTCGACGGGAAGTAAGGATGCGCAGAATAGCGATACTTCGCATTATTCTGCGCTGTAAAGTTACGTGGCATTTGTAGCTGTACATCGGAGTTCAATGGCACATATGGCTGAGCAGTAAAGTTTCACGGCATTTACAGCTGCATAGAGCAATTACATGGCACTGACAGATGCGTTGTATAGTACACGGCACTTATGGCTGCGCAGTTATGTAAGGGGTTGCTTTTAGATGCGCAGTAGAGTTGCATAGCACTTACATGTGTGCCATAGTGTTCTATGACATTTTCGGGTGCGCAGTACAGTTGCAAGACATGTATGACTGCGCAGTAGGGTTAGGGGGTACTTATAGATGCGCATTTATGGAATACATGGAATTGAATAAATTAACAGGATTCACGGCATTCATAGAATTCATGCAATTCACACAACTCATGGAACTTACGGAATTCACGGAAATAATGTAATTGAGGAAGTTCACGGAATTCACGAAATTCATGAATTCAGTGAAGTCCATGAATTCATTGAACATCATGAATTCATATGAAATAAGTTTTTATAATAATTATTTCAATTTTATTTCAATTCAAAAATATTTAAGACATGAAAATCTCTAGCCTTTTACATACGTTATTGATTTCTTTATGTATTTAGGTATTCTTACTCATTTTTAGTGCTTGTTATTCATTATTTTGTATTTTAAAAATATTTTTACATAGCTCACATCCGTTTTCAGTTTCAAAATATAGAACTATATACAAAATATTAATACAAGTATAAATATGATATATTTAAAAGATTTGAAGTATTTTCCATAACTTTTAATGTTTTTTTTTTGTTTATCAGAGTATTTTTAAAGACATTTTATATATTTTTTTGATTTTTATTGTTACTTTTTAAAAGTTTTCAAAATTCATTTTCGAAAAATAATTTTGATTTTTTATAGCATGTACCCTTTTGGTTTCGTACGATTTCCCTTCACGGCGTGCTTTGCGGCGCGTCTTTCTTATATTGGCTATAACTCCTGCAATTTCCAACATATTTGAACGAATCTTGTCTTATTTCATTTATGAGAATGTGTACATGCCTCTATTAATATAATAATCGGTTAAATAGCAGGACATATCTATGTTCTCATGAAAGAAACATGGTTTTTCCATAAGACAATGTATGAATATAGCTCCTCTAGACTGTCCGCGATATCTGGAGATAGCCCCTATGAAAACTTTGAAACTCTATTAAAAAATAACGAAAAACAATTTTTGGGAAAATCGAATACGTGTCAAGGTCTCGATGTACCGAGGGAGTATGATTTTAGTAATAGGATGTACCAGCTTTCTGGTTCTGTTTCCTTTGTTATACTGAGTCAATCGATCGAATTTGTACCTTACTTTGCTGACATCCATTTCCAACCTGATCTCCCATGGTGAATCTCAATCCCTTCCTCGGCCAAAAACTGCATTTGCAGGCCTAACTCTAACGGTTGCCACAGCTCCACAATACACAAGAGTTTGCACCTCTAACGCAGTTTGCCTTGCGTTTAAATGCATAGGTAAAACCTTGCATTTTTCTAACCCAAAATTCATTCCAATCTCTTTAGCGTACTCTTTGATAATCTCCGGATTTATATTTAGTTGCTCTTTATTTGAAGCATAGATCTTGAGATCATCCATTTAAAATACGTGAGTGACCTTCTGTTTTTGATTTCCAGTTTTGCACAAGAAGTACTCTTGGGAATGGCGAAGTGTGAGAGATAGTGGCAATATTGTGAGGCAAAAGAGGAGAGGGCTCATGATGTGACCCTGAAAAACACCTATCTGAATGTTGACGTTGTTAATTGTCACACGATGTTTTTCAGATGAGATAGTAAATTTGGTTTTCAAAAGTGGCACCAATCTCTCTTATGCCCCTTTACGATGTGTGGATGAACCTTTAAGCTTTCCAACAGACAGATGATCAGTCTATCGGAGGTTGAATCGAAAGCTTTCCGGTAATCAATACAGGTTATCGATACGTAGCGTTGGTAGGCAACAAACAATATGCAACAAACAATATGTAACAAACACACAAAAAAACATGCTCCTTGCAAAAAAATATTTGTTCGACGTCCGATAGTTTGTTTACAGTACATACCAAACATCTTTCATAACTTATCCGCAAAACTTAAAAAAATGAAATATAGCTGCGTTACCATTACTTAAACCTACTTAAAATCATTTATTATAAAACTCGGTAAAGATTGTATGAAAAATGGGACCGTAACAATTTAGTTTATATAATCCCATTTAAAAACTCGGATGCTTGCTATATAGGTCAAATTAGGAGACCTTTAAAAACTCATGTCAATGAACATGTTAAGTATGGGGGAAAAATCTGTTATCAACAAACATCAGAGAGAATATAGCTATGTATTTGACTGGGATAATACCAAAATATTGAATTTTGAAATTGACTATGATAAACGTTCAATTTCTGAGATGTTCCACATTAAGAGTAATCCGAATAGTATAAACAAAAAAGAAGACATCCATTCACTGAATTACAGATATTCCCGGTACATCAAAAAATTTCATTTTTAATTTCTCATTTTATATATCTCGCATAACATAAATATATTTGCCCTTATCCTTGTCCTTAAAATAATAAGTTTCAATAGTAGATTAAAGAATAGGTAGGTCAGTGAACATCGCTGGCACCGTCCTCGGCATTGCACCGTTTTTTCGATTCCTTCTTTTAATTTACATGTATATTAGGATGGTTCAAAAAACACCAACTTTTAAAAAGTTCAGGTGCTCTTGGATATTTTGGTTCCAAGTCATCAAAAAATATGACTGTATAACTTTCAGCCAAATCGGAGTATATTTAGTGCTCCCTCAACGGCGTTAAAGCTTTAATAGAGCATATCTCAGGAATTATTACAGACAAATGATTTTAAATATAGGTCTCTGAATTCGTCTTGATTTCCTCTATGATCTAAGATAATTGATAAAATCTAATAATCCTAAACTATGAAAAACAATCTTGTAAATCTGCACAATTTTAGTCTTTTACTAATTTGCCCTAAAATGAACATTTTGAAAGTTATGAGTGGTTTAACATTTCCTTATATATTGTTTGAGAAAAACAAAGGTTCTTTCGATATACTTGGTGTTGTGATCAACTTCAGGCAATTTGCAATGACAAAGTTCAAAACCCGATCGTGTTGTCAGAGGAAATCATTAATTTGAAGGTTTCAAGTTAATGTATGTAATTAAATTCGGGCTAATTCTTATATTAATAAGATAAAAAAAATATACGTATCTGAAAATGACTGGACAACTACATTTCGAAGTTTTTTAATTGATGAACCTAAACAGATATTCCCAAATGAAAAATTACCATTAACTGCTGAAGTTTTGCAAGTTTATTTACAACGGCATAAAGAGTTAAAATATAGGAATCAAAGTTTAGATATACAGGATACTATTTCTAAACTCTCCACCATCTGGTCTAACGCGAGAATTATCATTTCTGAAGAAAAAAACATCATACGGAAATTTAAAGCCATATTAACGGAGTACGATGATATCTGCGAAAATAAAAATTGCAAGGCAAGGAGCGAAATTAAAAAAAAGGTCAGAATTTATAGATAAGATTGTAAAACTCTTTGATGTTGCCTATAAAGATGCAGTTGATTTACTGAAATTCGAGAACCATATTTTACTTCTATTTTATCAACGCACTAAAAGAAACTGAACTATTGCTGACTTGAATCAAGACCTAATTCATATAAAAGAAACCCGAAAGATACGAGCTGGGAAAAAGTCTTAAAGAAAAATGAGGGAAGAAAAAAGAAAAATTGATGAAAATGAAACAGTGAGTGATTTAAATGTAATTGTAAGTGACTTAACTGGTTCAGATACTGATGCAGATGGTGGTGATACCAACGTAAGCGATGATCATTTTCCCAAGCGACTGCTGCTGCTTTGGATCGCACAAACACTAGTAGTAGAAACGCAATGCACATTCTTTTGGCTACTGCTAAGAGCCTTAATGGGCATGATTTGGAGGATATTAACTCATTCAGAAGCAGCATTGAAAGGGCCAGGAATTATTATCGTTTGCAACATTTTATAGCATAAAAAGTAAGTTCTCCCTCAATAAACCACTAATTGTCCATGTTGATGGAAACCGCCTTCCATCTATTTCCGGAGGACAACTGAAAGAGGAGCAGCTAGCGATTTTAGTTTCAGGTCAAGAAACGGAAAAACTTTTTCAACAATCTCTGATTGGAATATCCTAGACGAGGTACTGGAAATAAGTTTTGACACAACAGCGTCAAATACGGATCGCCATAATGGAGCTTGCCTTTTATTAGAACATAAAATAGGGAAAAATTTCCTCTGGCTTGCATGCAGCCATTACGTGCATGAAGTCGTAGTGGAGACTCTTTTATATCTGCATTTGGTCCGATCAATGGGTTGAATATCGGCTTATTCCGTCGCTCTCAAGAAGTTTGGCCCCAAATTGATCAACATTAATGTATACCTTGTAATGGCGAACGATTGAATGGAAGCTTTAAAGAGATGAAGAGTGAAGTCATTGAGTTTACTACAGAAATTCTGAAATAAATAAACTTTCTTGAGAAGACTACCGAGAACTGCTGGAGTTAACGTTAGTGTATCTCGGAGTGACTCCTCCACGTAGTGTACGATTCAGAGTTCCTGGAGCTTAGCATCATGCACGATAGATATCAAAATTAATTTATAATTTTAAGATCTGCTTATTCTAAAATCAATTTAAACTGACGAAATATGAAAAGCAAGGCTGCTTAGAATTTAGCTTATGTGCGGCTTTGGTGTATGTGAAACAGTGGATTGCTTGCTCTAATACATGTGATGGTCCTATGAACGATCTTCAGTTCATTCGCGTACTTCAAAATCTCACTGCAATTCATCGACATTTGTGGTATTTGAGCCAAGAAATGATTCCTCTCTGCTTCTTTTCAAAATTAGTTTCTAACGAAAAGAAGCGTTTAGTGGTTTGTTGTTTAAAAGAACACTCCGAAGATTAGAAACACACTCGACCCATTAAATACGAACGAAAATCTAACATTGCTAAGAAATCACTTGAATCCTTTATTGGGCCTGCATCTTATTTTTTATTTCACAGTTTAAGATTATACACTTAATTTTTAAAGGAAGATGTTTAAAAATGGGAAACTCTCAAATCTTTTCAGGAAGCATGAGAGACAATTAAATCATTTAAATGCATCAATGATTGTGATAAATGAGGTGTTGTTCTTGCAACTAGTTTTAATAAATCCCTAGCAAAGAGTGAAGAAGAGCAGCAATTAATTTTTCAAATCGTAGAGCATCACCGACAAGGGTTCCCAAATGCAAGGAAAGAAATCATTGCAAATTAATTCAAATTAGATGGAGACAGTATGTATGTCTAATCTAAAAA
>CAKNWW010205473.1:0-11863 GCA_932074435.1 Andricus kollari
TATTATATTTACTATATTTTAGAATTATTATTTAGAATTATACTAACAATTACGGAAAAGCGAGCCATTATAGATCTGTAGGGTTCATATTAATCAATTGAGGGTTGTATACATTAATTAAAAGAATATTATAGAAATGAGAAGAAGTGAGAATTAACTTTATTAAAGTTAAATTTTAAAAATATTTTGATAATGAAAGGCGGAAATATTACTATTTTATTAGTCAAAAACTTAAGTACCAATTCAATTAGTAGACGTTTCACTAATTAATATTTAGCAAGGCGAATTAAAACAACATTATTCAATTTTGAACGCTGTCACATTATTAAAATATGTGATTTTGAAGCTATATTCAATATCAAATTATATAATAATATTCTGCTTGCAGTAATATATTTGAAAAATATTAGCCAATTATTCACCAATGTTACAATTAATATAACAGCTGTTTTCCCAGAGTAAATAAACTTAACAAAACTAAATTTTGTTCTTATGAAATTAGGTGCAGAGTTCATGAATCCGAATAATGAGAGTAGTGAAGAATTTTACCGTGGACTTATAGAAAATTTACGTCGTCAACTTGAGCCTCCGCAGCCCAGACAGCAGAGACCGCCTCCCATCATTGTTGAACAGCCTGGCAATCCTGTTTTGGCAATTGTGGCACCTCACTGCCGACCATCACCCCCATCACAATCCACACCACCACCCCCATCACAATTCCCACCACCCCAACATGCTGCTCCTAGGCCTAATAATCCCAGGCCGCCACATGAGGGTCAGCTTAATTTAATGAAAGAATAATGCGAATTTGAAAATAATGTAATATTCTCAAATAAAAATACTACTATCCGAGTATAATTCTTATTACTGTTTGCTATTCCCAATCAGGTTTGTGATGATTTGGGAGCTTGTGTCTCACGCTATTGAGGCATGCGGTCACCTTTCTGATTGTCTGTCGCTCAAGACCTTGCGACCACGGACGTGGAGCGGTATGTTGTCTTCGTGGTAGCTCGCTCGGTTTGGTTGGGCAGTATCCAGCTTTCTCTCACTGATTTCCGTTCCTACTTTCGTGCCGGGTACTTGCGACCTCTTTCTGAGACCAAGTTCGTCGCGCTACATTGTTCAAAGTGAAATCGTTTAGATTAAGATAAGATTAGATTAGATGAGGTTTTAGATGATTGTTCCAAGTTCTGACCAGTGTATTCTAAATTCTTGGACAGTGCATTGTGCTTGTACTATTTTCGAATTATCATGAAGTGAAGTGATAAGTGATCCATTGACAGTGACCAGCGGTTTTCCCTTCTAGATTCCAGTGACGTGATTCTCCCGACTCAATCGTCTCCTGGTGTTGTGGAAAGTGACGAGGCGGTCAACATATACCCGTGGGACTATTCACTGAGTTTCGATGAGTGCAAGAACTCCTGATTTTCGATGAGTATGCGATTTTGAATCTGAACTGAGCTGGGCAAAGATGAGTGAAGCAAATGAAAGAATACAGATGAAATTGAAGAATACAAGAGGATCAGGAAGAGTACACTGAAAAAAATGGTATAGCTGTTGTAGCTAGAAATATATTGCTGGGGAGATATAGCTGAATTTCCAATAAAGTTTAGGTAGGACTGGAAACTAGATAGCTAAGATATACAAACCGTCTATCTCCTGCAGACAGAAAATTTGGGAGATAAATCTATCACCATTTTCTAAACATTCTAGTAATCATGCTCAAACATCATATCTCCTATAATTGGTTTGCTCGTGACAGCTAAATTTTCTAGGTACTGTACCTATATTTTGCTGCAAGAAAATCTGTTCAATACAGCTAACTATTTAGGAAGACGAAATCCAGCGATACCTTCTAGCTGGCATAGCAAGAATTCTAGGTAATACACCTAGAAATTTTTTTCAGTGTACGGAATGAGTTTCTTATTCTTGCTCTGATTTTTTTATTTCTTTAGTCGATGGTTTCTTCTCATAATTGATCAGTTGCATGTATCAAAAAATGTTGTTTTAGAAAACAATGCTCCTCGAGCAGCAGTCCAACTTTTGTTCGAAACTTTTTGCTGCAGAATCAATATTTTAACAAAAATAAGCACAATTTCATTTTTCCACGTCAAATGTCCACGTTTTGAGACCCCCTGCACCCAAAAACAGGGGTTTTAAAAAATGTCTGTTTGTTAGTATGTCTGCCTGTCTGTTTGTTAATCTGTAGATTTTTAGTTTGCTAGCACGATAACTTTCAAACGAATTAACGTATTGGATTGGGCTTTGGTATACTCTTTTAGTATCTCAAATTAAAGGTCAAGTTCGTTAGCCAGCCATTTAAGATAAAAATTCGAAAAGTGACCACATTTTGAAAATTTCCGAAAACACGTTTTTAAGATTTGGAAATTCTATGTACGGTTATTAGTAGTACTCAAAAACAAAAACAATTTATCCTGATGACTTTTTCTGATAACAAAGAATTATGGGAGTTATTGCGTTTTTAAAATTTCAAAAAGAAAACGAAAATGGACATTTTGAGCCTAGTGTTTGTTTAATTCGTTAAAAATAGCATTAAAAATCAAAAAGTTTAATTTTCGGAAAAAACACGCAAGAGACGAAAAAAAAATTATTAGAAAAAAGTTGTTCAACCAAAAATGATCTACAAATTTGTTAAAAAAATTTGGTTATACAATTTTTCTTAGAACCACTTTTCGCTTGGATGCGTATTTTTGGTTCAAATCGCAAAAAATAACATTAAAAATAAACAAATGAAATATATGGAAAAACGAGACAAGTTGTAATAAAATGTTTAATAACAAAATTGTTTTTTTATAGGATGCGTACTTTTTTTAATCATAAAAACAAGACAATGCAAGTACGTTTGTTTCAATACCAATGCGTATTATGAATTTTAATAATATAAATTTATTGAAATGATAGATTTTTCAGGGCAGTTGAGAATGAAATTTAATGCAAAATCCGAAACATATATTAAAGTTTCATGATAAATAAAATTTGTACTTTACTTTGCAATATCTGAATTAGCAATCTCATGCTGCGGTACAGAAATAAATATAATCTACATTTGATATAATAGTGTTGAACCTAATTTAGAAACGTTCGCATTTTGGACAGAATCGAGTGAATTCTCTTTTCTCTTTCTCTTCCCAAAGCTTATTTATATCGATCTTATAAAACATTTTTTCTGTGTCAACAAATGCACCATAAACTTTTTTCTTTACCCTCAAACTTATTTTTGTGATTTGCCTCAAGCTAAATATTTGATCCGCACATGCTCTACCTGGCATAAATCTATATTGGACTCATCAGATCTTTTCTTTAGTTAGTTTCATTGCCCTATAAATAAGTATTTTGGAATATATTTTTCTTACGATACTTAGTAATTTGATACCTCTGTCATCATTGCAGTTGCTCTTATCTCCCTTTCCTTTGTATATTGGGATGAGAATCGCCTTTTTCAGAATTTCAGCGTAAATACCATCTACTCTAGCAGCCTTACTATTCTTTAAGCTCTTAATTATATCCCTAATCTCAGAGATACTAATTCTTTCAACCGGGCTTTCCGACCTATCATCTTCTATGTCGCATTTCTTCGACTCCATAGCTTCACCTCCTAATAATATTTTTGTCTTGGTCCTCAACACCGTCTTTAAATCGTCATTATCAGATACTATTTCACTTTTGAAATTTCCAATGCTGACTAACTCTGTACTACTTTTCTCTTTCTTGTTGTCTCTAAGCAATTGACAATGCAATAATTTCTTATTTTCTGTGAAAGCTTTTTCTATTTTCTTCTCTTCTTTGGTTCTGATTTTATCCTTGTTTTCTTTAATTAGTATTTAACTAGTACTTTTCTGTTCTTGCTCTGTTCTAGCTTTATTCTTACGTAATCGCCAAAAACTGCGATATTCAGCTTTCTTAGATAAGCTTGTTTCTTTTCGTTAACGGCTAAGCAGATTTCATCATTTCGCCAAGCATCCCCAGTCATTCTTCTTGCAACTGCAGTGCTGCACACTTCAGTTGTACTCCTAACAATGCTTTCCTGGAGCATTGTGCATGCGCCCTTTATATCTTTATTATGTATTAGCGTCTTGCAAGTTTTCCTATCTGGGCAATAGTTTATCTTATCTGTAAATTCTATTCGCACTTCCGGTTTCTGTAAATTCCCTATCTTTATTCGCGTCTGCTTCGTCTTTTTAGTGTATCTTCGTGTATCTTACTAAGCCCTCAGTCTCTCATCTAACGCGGCGAATCGGGCCGGTCGAATTTAGTTTCGACGATTTCAGCAGAGCCCCGATTCTGAAGAGGCCTCCAAATTCTGCGAAGATTTGAAAAAATTGTTAATAGAATTTAAGTAATTTAGTCCTATGTACAGATCACTGACTGTTCATTATGTTATTTTTAAACAATTTAAAAATCAAATATTTCCACCCAATCGCGCGGTGGAATTTATCTTAACAATCTAGAATTATTTTACGGTTTCTCTCTTTTTCTAGGTACTTCTTATGGCTATTACAGGCTCTTTTTTCCACGTCCATGAAGTTAGCACACCCACAATTAAATATCCAACTTTTGTTTAATGGAATCGTTTGTATGTCGTTAGGATGGGTTTGAAAGCCAATTTTTTTCGTTTGGACGACAAAACTCAAAAAGATATTGAGTTTTCAAAATTGGAGTGCTAACTTCACGCTGCGGAACAAATTTTAATTTATTTCAGAAATTTTTTTACCAATCGTTTGGACGTTGTTAGGATGCGTTTGGTAGCTCACTTTTGACGTTTGGACGATGAAATTGTGTGAGTTATCGAATAAAAAAGTAATTAGCACCATACTCGCGAGCGGCGCCTTCTCAAGTGGTTGTGACCTTCTTTAGTCAGCCGTATCCTTAAATATAATATACAAATTTTTAGATTATATAAATTTCCGTACATTTTCAACATTTTCAAAATTTCTAAAATGTTCAACATTTCGAAAATTATAAAAATGATCAAAATTTCTGAATTTTACAAAATGTTCAAGTTTCTCAAATTTCCCAAGTTTTCTAAAATTTATAAAATTTTCGACATTTCTAATATAGATAATTTGATAAATTTTGAATATTTTAGAAATTTTGATAATTTCAAAACTTTAAAAAAATTTTTGAAATGTTTACAATTTTAGATATTTTATGAATTTTGAAAATTTTAGAAGTTTTTATAATTTCAGAAATTTTCAACAGTTTCGACATTTTGATCGTTTTACCAATTGTAATAATTTTTGAAAATTTTAGATATTTTAGACATTTTCGAAATTTCAGAAATTTGGTTAAATTTCGAAATTTTTGAAACTTTGAGATGATTTTATAATTTTAGAAATGTTGACAATATTGAAAGTTTGAAAAATTTGAATATTTGACAAATTTTGAATATCTTTACATATTTTAGAAAATTTCAGAAATTTTAGAAAGTTTTGCAAAATTGGAGAAAATTGAACATTTTGTAAAATTCAGAAATTTTGATTACTTTTATAATTTCAGAAATTTTGAACATTTTAGAAACGATTGGTAAAAAAATGTTTAAAAAAATCAAAATTTGTTTCGCAGCGTAAACACATCCTAACTACATCCAAACTGTTCCATTGAACAAAAGTTGGATATTTAATTGTCAGTGTGCTAACTTCACGAACATCTTTTTCCCCTCTTTTCAAGAAACATCTCCTTTTCCCCCTTTTCTCGTCTTTAACTTATATGTGGACAAATTAATAGAACCCAATATAAAAAAATCAATTATTTTTAGTTTGAAAACAACCTTCTTTGTCTTTCATGTTAATTATCTTATTTATTGTAGTAAAATCATCTTTTTTATTTGAAGTATTAACAATTTGGTTAAAAACTTGTTGTCCAAAATTCAACTATTTTGTAAAGAATAAAATCCTTTACAGTTCAAAAGTCAACATTTTTTTTTTTTTTGATAAATCATCTTTTTTTATTTGAAAATTGAGCTATGCGGTTGAAAATTCATCACTTTCGGTTGAAAATTCAACTACGTAGGGTAAGAACACCAATGCTTAGCGCCTTAGCCCAATTATTGGCATGACAAAAATCGAAGTGAGGTTTTTTTATTTTAGATAAATATTTGATTGCACTAAATAATTATTGTATGCATTATATGTAAAAATGATAGTAAAAATTAATTCATTGAGGCAAAACATGATAAAATGTGTATTACCTAATAAATTAGAGAAGGGTGCCAATAATTGGAGGGTAGGGTGCCAAGAATTGGTGCTTTTACCCTGCAGTACATTTTTGGTTGAAAACTAATTTTTTTGAACAAAAATGAAGTATTTTGTTGTTTTTTCAATCTTTTTTGGTTGAAAATTTTGATAGTAAATTTATGAATTTATGAAATTTAAGTAAATGTCCCTGAATCTTAGATAGAGAGCTTTACGGGACTAGTTTCATAAAATTTTGAAAACATTTTCATACATTTCTGGTGACTTTCATTAAATAGTCGAAGGAAGGAAACACTATTTAATAAAAAGCCACAGGAATTTTCTAAGACTAGTCATTTTTTGCCCTGTACAAGGAGCTTTGTGAATTCCCAGATGAAAAAGTTATATATATATATATATATATATATATATATATATATATATTGGACAAGAAAGTGACATTTTTCATTTGTTTTAGATATTTTTCTGTGTAAAACAAATGAAAAATCTCACTGTTTTGTCCACAATACCGGGTGTCACAAAAGTCCCGGGACGGCTGAATATTTCCTCAGGTAAGATGGTGACTTTTATTTTGATTCTGACGATGACCTTGAAGGTCATGAATAGGTAATGAGGTAATGATTTATTTTAAAAATTTTCTATTTTCAATTTTACCTCAACTTTTTTTTAATTGTAAACCCCCTTTTTTACATCGGCAATCGATAGAGCGGGAAATTTTACGTTCAAATATGTACCCTGGTCATACATTGGTACATTGTAACCTTGACAGATTTTCCAATGGAAACAAATTGACCTTTAAATGACCTTGAAGGTCATCGTCAAGGACATTTTTAGGGTCACTACTGAATACGCCTTGTTAAAATTAGTAACTATTCTCATTACAAACAAAAATGGAAAAGCTTCTATTCCTAGATATTCAAACCTTGTTCAAGTTTAAATGACCTTAGAGTAACCATCAAGGTTACAATCTACCCATGTATGACCTGTGTACATATTTGAATGTAAAATTTCCCGCTCTATCGATTTCCGATGTAAAGAAGATGGTTTCCATTTATAAAAGAAGTTGACCTTGGAATCACCTTGAAGGTCATTGTCAAGGTCACGTTTAGGGTTACTACTGACTACGCCTTATTAAAGTTAGTAACTTTGCTCATTACAAAAAAAATTGAAAAGCTTCTATTCCCAGAGATATGCAGACCTTGTTTAAGTTTAAATGACCTTAGATTAACCGTCAAGGTTAAAATGTACCAATGCACGACCTGGGTACATATTTGAACGTAAAATTTACCGCTGTATCGATTTCCGATGTAAAGAAGATGGTTTCCATTTTTTTAAAGTTGACCTTGAAATTACCTTGAAGGTCATCGTCAAGATCATAATAAAGGTCACCATTGAATTCTTTGTTGAAAGTCACTTTAAGAAGGACATTGACCTCCCTGAGAAATTTCTTACGTAAAGAAATATTCAGCCGTCCCGGGACTTTTGTGATACCCGGTATTTAAACACTTATATAACTTTATCACCTGGATTATGAAAAAGCTCTTGTGAAATTGAAATTATACATCGAGCAAGCAAGAGAATAAGGAAGCTAGTGAAAGTACGATTGATAAATCAACTAGAGATGTTACAGTATTTGCTGATAATTATATTGGAAATCAAAATTCAGTTGGCAATCTTGAATTAAAAATTCATATAAACTTCTGATTTTTCAAATAAAAAAAAATTATTTCAAATTAGTCAAGTTGCCGAAAATTAGCCAATCTTGTGAAAAATATTTGATTACTCAACCCCAATTTCGGGACGACGAGACACTTTGAATTTGTAAATAAATAATGAAACTTTTTTATAAAATCCTAAATTTTTTTTTCAATTCATTTGGAAATTCTGAATCTGCCAAGTAGCAGAAAAATTTCAAAATCACTCATATTATCAAATTTGAAATAATAATACTTTAAAATTGGGTTCTTTACGAATTTATTTCGTAATTATAGATTTATCAAGTGGTGAAATAAATTCAAAATTACCCACTTTACCCAACTTGAAATACTGATATTCCAAAATTGGATTCTTTGCAAATTTATTACGTAATTAAAGGTTCATCGATTGGCCAAAAAATACATTCCTATTTTGCCAAATTTTATATTAGAAATCTCGGCTCTTAGCAAATTTATTTCGAAATATTAACTTATCAATTCGCAGAAAAAAAAAAATTTTCATCTACCAAATTTACACAATTTGCAATTATAAAATTACAAAATTTCAGAATGTATTAAGTGACAACAAAAAAATGAATTTCAACATTTCCCACTTTACCAAACATGAAATTATAATATTCCAAAGTTGCGTTTTTTGCAAATTTATTTTAAAAATTGAGCTCTAAATTTACCAACTTTGAAATCCTAAAACTAGGTTTTTGTCTTATCATCTGCTCTATTGTAGCAATGACGTGCATTGCCGATAAGACCTGATCACACCCTTTAAGTAGAGGGCGTCACATACATTCATCAGAGCTTTGTCGATCGAGATAACAATTTACAGATCATTCCGTCTATTCCACGTCAAATTCAATAAGCCCCTTATTGTTCTTAAAATTCGTCAAAAATGAAGACCAACATTAGCATTTTATTTCCCATGTTCGTTGCTTTCCTTAACTTGCAAGGTAAGATTAATTTAATATATCATTAAGTTCTTATGAGGCTGAAAATACACAATAACTGGCGGCTTCGCGTTTCGTAAAAATGTTTAATATCCTCAATATAGAAAATTAATTTATTCAATTTTGAAAACTCTACCTGAAAATTGTTACCTGAAAACCCAAACAAGAAATTTACGAAAATTTGCCATTGAAATTTTGAACCGGTTCAGGCCCAAGTGCGAAGTTCGATACGGCCCAGCACTGGCCCAGTATCGGCAAAAATATTGCCGAAGATCGGCTGCCAATATCGTGCCATTGCTGGAATGATAACTATGGTATGCACTTGGTGGCCAATTCTCGTCCAGACTCTGGCCGCCATCACTCATGCGTTACTGGCTGCCATTATCGGCTCAGCAATGGGTACTGATATCGACCCGATCTCGGCTGCTAATATCGTGCCATTGCTGGAATGATAACTATGGCATGCACTTGGCGGCCAATTCTGGCCCATACTCTGGCCGCCATCACCCGAGTTAATTAAAAAAATAATAAAAAATCATTGAATTGTTTTTAGGATGCATCTATAAACGACTACATATCGTCCGAATATTTGTTATAATTTCAAAAATTGAAATGTCATTCAAACGTTTTGTTTAATTTTAGCAAATTGATTGCGAGTATTTGGACTTTGAATTATAATGGGTCCGTGTAGAGTGAATACATATATTACTACGGGGTATCGAACCTATATCTATACATAAATCTATCGCCTAGCAGTCGGGAGTCTTAACCATTGCGCTAAACCTACGAGTTGAAACTAGGTGAAAAAGTCATCCTCATAAGCTACAGCTCAAAAAAGTTAAAACACCAAATTTTAAATTCTATTTTTCTAATTAAATATTTATTATTATACTACGTTACGCAAATGTAAAATAAACGAACTGTTAACAGAAATATAAATAAAATAATTTTCAAATCAATAATTTATATCGATTACAATTTTTCTTCGTGGACTATTTCGTTTTTTCGCGTTTTAGACTACTTCACAACTTTCTACAATGAAAGGAAATGTAATTTTTTTATGAACATTTGAAAATTTTAACGACGGAACTTAGAAATTTGATCGTGAACTTTGACAATTTTTTGATAACAAATTTTTTTAAACTTTCGTGTAAGGTTTGGTTTTTAGGTGTTTCAGACCATTTCACAACGTTTAAGATTGACATAAAATGTAATTTTTTCTGAACAGTTTCAATTTTACATCAAGATGGAACTTAGAAATTTTTTCCTAAAAAAAACAGGAAAAAAGTTGTATTCGCGACCGTTTTATTTATAGTTCTCAGACATTTTAGAACACATGATCCATATTTTTAAACCTATTCAACTTTTTTTTTAAATGTTTATACTCCCGGCATAGTACTGCGCCCTTGTTGGGCCAGACTCTGGCTTTTACCATTAAAACATGTTTTGCCAGAGTAAAGACGAAGTTGGGAACAGCAGTGGGCCGAATCCGGGCCAAACTCTGGCTCTTCCTCTTAAAAAATGGTTTGCCGTAGTAAAAGTCACACTGGGCCCAGTGATGGGCCTTTGTTGGGCCAGACTCTGGCTTTTCCTATTAAAACATGTTTTGCCAGAGTAAAGACGAAGTTGGGAACAGCAGTGGGCCGAGTCCGGGCCAAACTCTGGTTCTTCCTCTTAAAACATGGTTTGCCGTAGTAAGAGTAAGACTTGGTCCAGTAATGTGCCATCACTGGGCCAATCATCGGCGGTAGATCGACAAATTTGAATAGCCAATATAGGCAGCCAGTACTGGCACAACACTGGGCCGATTGAAATGCCGATATTGGCCCAATAACATTAGCCGATTTTTGGCTGCCGAAATTGGACCAACCCTGGGCCGTGTGTTCAGCTCCGGCAATTCGCACTTGGGGGCTTTTCGGGTCGGAGCGTGTACCCGAAACCCAGTGTGACACGCCTATGTCCCCTACTTCTTCCATCAAACTCAAAATTATCGTCGCCCATTCAACCATTTTTTTTTTATTTTAACCCTTTCTACTTTGCAAGTGAGCTTCGCTCTGTGAATCTATATTAATTAAATTTTACTAGATGCTAGTGAAATTCTGCTAAAGTAATTAGAAAAAAGTGGCACAAAAAAGATGTGCAGAAAATTACTAATTCGACTCAGGAAAAATACATATTGCTTAGTGTAAATGTATCAATCTATTAAGGCTGTGTATAATTATGGAATGGACGTCATATAATTGAAAAATGTGGCAAACAGGAAAGTTTAATACAAGAACGCGATTATGTAATATTTGTATATTTATTAAACGAGTAAGAAGGAGATAATGTAAAACTCGTGACTAGCCTACGTCACCTCCTCAAACATATTATATCATATTTACATTCAATATTTACAATGTATAACTATCAGAAATATTTTATGTTATGAGTAACGGTAATTTTTTTATGTGATGCTCAAAGTGGTTTTGTATAAATAATATTTTCCATGCAGAATTGCGTCTGAAAAATATTGATTGGTTGTTCATAATAATTTTCACAATTTAATACAACAGTTATTTTTCCGGCCGATTACCAACTCGCACCCGCTGACCTGGGAAGTATACCCCCACCATTGAATTTAGCGTGCTACCCCTCGCTTGCTTCAGTGATTCTAATAGACCGCGACTTTTTGAACTGCGCAAGCGTTGCGTTGGAAGGGGAAAACCACGTTATTGGCCGTAATACGCGCGCTTATTTTAAATGCTTCAAATTGATTTTTATTTTCAAGTCGAGAAACTGTAATAATTTATGTTAATATGGTTGATATATTTTACCGCAATATCTATAGGATCTATGATAATACAGTATTTTATTACTATAACTGTGGAAAATGTAATGTACTTATTATCCGATTAAAATATCAAAGTTTGTCTAAAAATAGTCAATAACATTTTTTTTTATTTGAAAAAAATCTTATTTCGACAAACGGTGTGTATTATATGTATTTAAACTA
>CAKNWW010205483.1:0-15028 GCA_932074435.1 Andricus kollari
GCTTACATTTTAAACATTTGTACTTCAAAGTCCATATAATGAAATTAATTTTTTTTTTTGAAAGAATTTGTAAAATTTAAAATTGATTAAATTCCTTTAAAATTTTTGGTCCAAAAAGGCAAGCGCAATTGTTGTACTTTTTGAGAATACCTTTCATAGTCAGGTGTTAAAAATCGAACACAGAGTAAAATAACTGTGGTGAGGACTGAAGAGGAAAAGTCATCCAGTTCCACCTTTTCCTGTTAGATGAAAAGCCAGAATTAGGAAAATTGACAAAATAGTCAACGACATTGTTGTTTTACTTGACGTGGCGATAGGAATGGGGGAAAAAGAGATAAAACATGTGCACGCACGTCCAATTGTGCAGGGGGCAATCGATGCATTTCGATCAGTCAACACGAATGCCTATTCGTACTTTTATAAATACAAGCACGCAGTGTTGCTGAATACGCAGAGGCATACGAAGCAGCAGCACGTGCACACACACTGTGGTCCTCTGTCGCCTACGAGTGGAATAGGTCCGTACGATATGCAGCCATTTGCATACATATAGGGTCATTATAAATATACCGAGTCCCTACAGCCTGTCTCTCCATCGCATCGTCCAGGCTCATCAGAAGTGGTACAACCGCAGCGGAACTGCCCAATGGCTCCGCTTATCCGTTATTGCGAACCAAAGCTTTGCGTCTCCACGGAATTTCCGGTGTTATCAAGCGTTTTTCTTCGGATTAGAGGGACTAGGCAACACCTGGAGACAAGTGAGGGAATAAAAGATTAGCGTAATTAAATTAGCCGAGGTTCATTTGTGTAAAAATAAACTTTTATCTCGAGTACTATTTTCTGGGAATTGCGCAGTGTATGTAGTCAAAGAGCTTTTACAATAAATAGAAAATTCATCAAATTTATTAAAGTGGTAGTTGCAGTTTCATAAAAAAAACTCGAGAATATACTTATACTACCCCCTACTTTTATAATTAATTAAAAATACTCCTCACGAGATTTACACATTCCCCTCCTTCACTTTAAAAATATAAGCTTGCCATGGTATATAATGTAGGACGATGAAAAGCGCAAACAGATGATATTTGATGCGTACAGCGATAAAATAAAAATTCTTTGACTTTCCGAGTGAATGCAGTTTTGTTCATTAAAATATTCGCTGTGTTAGAGAGACATCTCATTTTTAGTCAACTTCGCTTAAATTCCTTTTCTTCGCAATAGGTTGCACGTGATAGTCGCAACGTAAACCTTGATGGGTTTATACGTTAACGTTGACGCTTGCCGAACACATTACAGATGCTAATAGAAGCAGCATAGCAGATGTACCACGTAGAATACATTACCGTTTCGTTCGTCAGTCATTAGCTGGTAAAATACGAAATACGATTTTGTTGGCAAGTCCTCTCAGTATTAAACTTCTCCGTCACGTAAATCTATTCCCTCTGTTCTGTTAATCTTCCTAATTGATTAAAAAACAAGCCACTGACAAATTTGGTCATTCGCATTCCCTTACGTTCCGTACACGAAATCACAATACTTTTAATCAAGTTCCACACGCTAGTTATACTTTTGTTCTAAATGAACTCAATGACATCGAGCATGTAAATAAGAATGTTTCATTAAGTAAATTTGAATTAAAAAAACAAGAAAGCTGAACTATAAATAGGTGTACGTTTTCAATTTAATTGTACATATATAAAAACAATAAGATAATACCTATAAAAATTAATATTCTCTCAAGATATTAAGTGCATTAGAACTAAGAGTTTCCAATCAAGTTTAGTTGATTTAAAAAAAAATGAGGCTGAAGAGTCAGCAACTGTTTGCGCGTATTTAATTTGATCGAAAAGCAGCTATCGACTTTTAAAACGATAACGGAAACACGTTAAACATCGCAGCCTAATATTATTTTAAGGCCAGTCTGTATAGTTGAGTTTTCCAGATAAAAACGCGATAGAAAAATGTTAGGAAATAGAATGTACTAAGTCGATTAAAGTCTGTCGACGATTTAATTATCAAGCCAACCTGTGGCCTCATACTCTGCCTTCCCTTCTGTTTCCGTGGCTACAGACCGCAAGCAATTTTTAATTAACACCCACGGTACACGACAGTAAAATCACCTGCGTTTCATACTTTACGTTCAATAACTATTAAATACCTTCAGACTTCCGCTTCACGTCAACTCTTTGTTTGAAGTATCGGATATGAGCAAACCGCTTAAAAATAAAACCTCAGATACACGTTTACTAATAGAAATTAATCACCATGGGTAAAGTAAATATGAATGGGAACATATTGTGTACAATCTGGGTACATAATTTTATTTGAAAATATATTTCAGATAATAAACGCTGTTACTCGAGATGCGGAGGAGAAACATAATTTATACTTCTGATTATGTAAATGTGCATCTTCACAGAAAATCTTTTATTTCAGTTCACGGAAATAAGAGTACGTACCCGACAAATCTGTCTTGACACAGAGTTTTAACAAACTGATATTCACCTATGAGTGCAACGCACTCAAAGTAAGTCCTGCCTCTATATACATTCATCTCCTAATGTACAAAAACATTGAAAAATCATAACGAAGAACATTCTGCACTACATTAGAGTATTATCATAATGAAAAAGAGTTTAAGAGAAATGTCTAAACGTCTCGACAATTATCCTGATTTTTATAAATGGTTTCCACCTCAGTGGATGTACGTGTCGCGATACAAGCCTTATTTCCTCTCGTGGTTCTACAGCAGGAGTTTTGTGCGCCCCTGCCTCACGATCCTCCGACCTACCCTTTTTCGGTCTTCCCTTTTCTCTCTCTCTCTCTCTCTCTCTCTCTTTCTCCTTTGCCCTTTCTCTCTTGCTCTAAATCTGTCTTTCTTCCTCACTGCTTCTCTCTCTTCCATCCTCCTTTCCCCTGTTTCTCTTTTCCCTTCTCTCTCTCACCACCACCTCGAATGAACGAGCTAACCCCCACCTACCCCTCCAAGCAACCCCTCCAGTCGACGTCGTCGCCGCCACTGCCGCCGCCACCGCCGCGATACATTGCGATACACGGCTCTTGTCTCCACGCTGCCTACCTACGTGCAGGACACAGCGCTTAGCCCATAGATACACTAGGCCACTAGGTGCACTAGTCACCACCCCTTTAACCCGGTTACCCTTCAGTACAACCAACCAACACACGAAACGTATTCATCCGACGTACGTTTGCCCGTCCGTATATTAATCCGTCCTTCGTGAACCAACACCACCTTCTCACAAGGCACAAGCCCAAACATACACATACATCGTAAACACGTGTGCCACACGTGTACACAAGTGACACGCACGCGTACAAAATCAGTGCAAAGTGCCCCCGGATTTATGACAGAAGTTATATTCAATCGGGAGTGTCCGTACAATCGCAAAATCGGTTTCTCGTCACCTAAAAAGTTATCAGTGCTGAGAGTGTATTCAATCAAAATTGAGCAAGTGTTAACAAAATTTTGACCAAGCTACCTAGTCATATCATAAATTAATATCGCGAAGTGGTTTGCAATTTTGAATTTCAGAGAAACGGCGATAAACGAATTATTCAACGATTAGTGCTGTGTCCTCTTGCTTGGAATTTATCCATCCTGAGGGTCTGTGAAGTGAATCCAGAGAAAATCTTACGAGTCTTGAAATTGAAAATTGAGTGGTGCATGCTAGGTTCAGTGGCTGTTGTCTGCTTCCGGTGAGCAGAATAATTACCTTGTGTCGCGCTGCAGGTTTTTTTAAAGTTGGAAAATAATACTGTGACCATAAAAGTGCTTGAAACTAGCTGCACCAAAATATTCAGATGATTATATTAGCAAGCTAATCGCCTTCAATGTTCTTTCTCTTCGCATCTCTTCATTTTTCCAGTTAATCTTTTGGGTATATAAAAACTAATTTTTTTAAGGATATATTCTCTAAGAACAATCGCGGTAATTTCTTATTCCTTTTTTCAGATCTAAATGCTTGCAAATCGGTACTTGTGGAATTCTAATTAAAGCATAGTCTCATTTTCAAAACTTCTACCCTGAAACTGATCAAAGAATTCTCTTTTTTCGTAGATTAAATTATGATCCCCAATACAGAACACTAATAATCGTGGATATATGAGTATCGATACACATAATATATTTCCCATCAATTTTTTCTTAAATTCTCAACCCTTATAATTACTACATACCCACAAATAATATTTCTGTATATATTAAATCTAAACTTCGTATTCTCATAATCGTACATCTTCTTTAAACCATTCTGGCAATATCACGCATTACTCTGACCACATGTCTGAAAATTCTTCTCCTTCGGTAGATCAAATCTTTAGTCTTGTATCTGAACTCTTGCAGTTCTTCTCTCAGTCTTATCGGCTTCCAGTCTCTCAAGAAGCAGATATCAGTTCCAAAGAAGTATCTTCACTCTAGAAGAGTAGCGTGCATAGGAACCCCATGAAGAAAACTGTTCACGATTTCGCGTGGCCTAACCGGCGTGCTCAAAACAGTCGTGGTCTCGTTTCCGCGCGCAAGCACAACCAGCCCACCGACACCGACATCGACGAGCCGACAACCAACGCCGCCACGAACCAACCCCTACACACAACAACCCAACGAGGCATCCCCCACTCTGAATCGCACAACAGCCAGAGCGGAAGTGCTAGTCAGTCGCCGAGCGACCTTCCGACATTACGGGTTAACTTCAACCCTCCTTTTGAACCTTTTTTGTCTTTGTCTTTCTCAGGCTCGCCAGCATAACGTGCAACTTCCAAAAAAAATTCGCGACGGAATTACTATCATTCTACTTGATCAGAGTCATTAAAGAAAGTTGCACTATCGCAAGGCATGATATCAGATACCAATTGAATCCTCCGACGCATCCGCTTCTTCTATTATGACGAGGTCAGGCATGCAGACACCGCGTGGCTGATCTTGGGTCGGGGAATTCTTAATTCTGCGAGAGCAGAGACTAGGTCTGTTCTGAAAGAGAATGTATCTTTGACAGAGAAAGAGATTGAGGGCGCTATTAGCAAGTTTGTCTCATAAATTAATTGAATCTTTTTCTTCTATTCAGATAAATTCAGTGCGATAGGAACTAACTATTTAGCTTGAGACAAGGTCAAATTGTGATATTGATAACAACGTGATTATAGTTACTCTGAGCGCTTTATCGGCTCTTAACAGCGTCAAGGTGAAGAGGAGTCTTAGCCGCGGGTTCTGAAGAAGACGTGAAATCGGAGATTCCGACGTCGTTTACACGGGAAGCAGTCCTTGTGTACTTGTTGAGCCATGAGCTCTCAGTTTATTATTTAACAAGAGTCTGAGAAGTGTGCTGCTGCTGCTCCTCCGCAACAATTGCTCTCGTGTCACGACGACGAATCACGAATTCGTCGACCAGAAGTGTTTTACAAGTCGTACCTAAACTGTTGAACGTGCTGTGAACGTAAATAAAAGTCTATATACCTAAGGAATCCCTTCTACAGTGACGAAAATAGGAGAAGCTCACGTCCAGCACGTGGTGAAGGGGCATCATATTCCGGGGTGAACAAAGTTCGAGTGACTCTATTCGCTTTCCTTTTACGGAGTCTTCGTCGAGATCAACCTTAACATTTGCACTTAGGAATCTCAGAGCAGTTTGAAGATAGGCACCCACTTAAGTTGCAAGTTACCTGCTTGCGGGTAACTGTTCTCCAAAGTTCGTCCTTGAAATTTAGTTACAGTCAACAAACCAACTTAAGATTATCTGCAAGTTGGTCCAAGTTAGAAGAGCAATCTCGCTTGGGTAGAGACGCTTGAAACATTGAGTAGCAACGTGTTCTGGGACTCAATCAATCTAGATTCGACCACCAAGGATAACGTTGAATCCCGTGGATTTGGAGTAATTTATCAGTGAATTAGAGAGAAAAAGGCAAGATCCCACCCGCAGGCAATCGGGAGCGAAAAGAGGGCCAGATAAAATCGGTCCAGGCTCCCGCGAACATAAGTGAAAACAGCAGCCGGTGTCTTCAACAAGAAGGTATCAACAGTACGCGTGGTTGGGGGCAGTGGTGCAGTGCTTGCAGGGGAACAAGGGAAGTTGGGGTGGCCTCGTCATCGGGCAGTTTGGCTCCAAGTGCACCGGGCCCCGGGGCTGCAGTGGTGGGTTGCCTGGTTGGAGTGTATCCGTGTTCTCATTCTTCCACGGGGCCCAGGGGCCCCACAAGTGCTCATCTAATCCAAGGCATCCCAGCGAACCAGCAGCTTCAGGGGGCCAGCTGTCGCGCCTGTTGCTGTGCCCATATCAACCACCATCAGCAGCCACCCACAGCGGTCCAGCTCACCAGCCAACGGGGCGGTCTATCGCTGAGGGTAGCGAGGGTGGCGTCCACCACCTCCGTCCGAGCCGCCCCCTACGCCCATCCCCAGCACCAGGGGCTGGGGCCAGAGTGCAGGTAAAACAAAGTACACATTTTAAGACAGTTAATTTTGTAGAAGCAAACTTGTTGTATTAATAAGAGATAAAGATAAAAAATATAAGATATAAAATCATAGATAATAAAATTAAATATCAAATAGAAAATAAAGAATAAACAGCCCACACGCCAACCGCGCACTCTCTATACTTCTGCTACTTGTTCTGCTTCTTCTTATTCTTCCTCGGGAAATTGATTCAACTCAAAGTGAAAATATAAAGGCATATTTGAAAGTAGCCCGGTGAAGTAAGATTGTGCGGCGAGGCGTTGGCGATGTATTAGCAACAAATACCAAAAACGAACGAAACAAAGGTGTAGGGAGGAGACGGGCGCAGTGGGTGGAGGTGGTGCGCACATCCTCGGCAGCCCGATGCTGTTTGTTCCGTTCACGGTGCCGACTTACCCCACGACGCACCACCATACGTCTCATCCGGTCCACCAGACGCACCATCAGCAGCTGCAACCCACCAACCAGAATCCGGTGCAGCAGCCGCCACCACCGCAGCAAATCAACCAGCTCAATCATCTCAACCATCAAGGGATCGTACCTGTGACGACCAATCAGCCTACTGTTCATAGTACCAGCTGTTCGCCGCAACAGCAGGCTACTACACCGAACAAGGTTAGAGATTATCTTTTCAGTTGTTTACAAGCTTGCTGTGGCTTCTTGAGTAAACTCTTCAAATGTGCATACATGTTTCAAACCTAGCCACAGCTAACATGATAAACATCATGAATCATTAGGATTTAATTAGTTTAGAAATTTTCATTTTATTAGGATACAATGACACCATTTTTCAGGACTCAAACGTTAATCCGAAAAGTAGCAGAATTGTTTGGACATTATTCAAAAATCCCAAGCAAGTAATGAGAAATGAAAGACGTTTTGTTAAAGAAAATAGTATCTGTTTCGCAATCTCTCAGGTTGCAAACGCACTAACGTCATGTGTCTTCTTTTCATTTCTTCTCGCTGGTGCCCTCACCATATCCCGTGTAGCGAATAGCTTTTATTATCCTGGCGTGGATTCAAGTCAATTTTCTTTAGCTAGCCATAACTCGCCGAAGGATATGCCATGGTCGAAACATGGTCCATAGCTTGGCGGGGTTGGCAGAGAAAACGTGGCTTAAGTTTCAAAGTCTGGCAGTACGGGGTGTTTGACGCGGTTTCAGTCCTCCTTTGGCGCCTTCTGGCTAACCAGGAGAATAGATACATCTAGTTCTCGCACGACTCATCAATTATCAGGTTAGGTGTGAAAAGAAAAATGTAAAAGGAAAATTTCACATGCCCTGTATATCGCTTCCTTTTTAGTCTGGTAAATATTTGATTTTCGAAGTATAACCGGTTAAATTCAATCTATAAGAAGTAACTCTTACTAAGAATAGAAGGAAGGGGTTTTGTTTGTACGAAGTTTTGGTTGAGATGAAAACCGTAAAATAAGTAAGACTAATGAATTTCTAGGATAGAGAGTTAAAGATGGCTTTATAGCTTGTTCACAAGAATTAAGGAGGAAGAAAGCGATGAAAAGACGAGATACCTAAATTCTAAAGGGAGGAAATGGTTCCTATCTTGGTATAGCGCGAAGAACGGAAGAAGGGGCGGGAAGACTTTGAGAGTTGCTCACGTAACTTTATTAATTAAAGGTTGTTAGTCCCTGTTGCTCGATACACTTTGGCTATATGTATACGAGGCATGCTGGTAAATCTGCACGAAGGCAATCGTAGCTGCATTGTCGTTTTCTGTCATTTGAAAAATTTTAAAAATGGTAGAATCTATTAGTTTTTTTCAATCAAAACCGTTATCAGGATATTTCGTTCAATAGTACTGAATCTTAAAATTTTGAAATGTTGCGCATGAGTTTTATGATGCTCATGAATTTCGTTATAGGAACCATGAATAATCTAGGTTATAAAACTCCCATGAGTTGTGACACTAGTGTCTATAGCATTGAACTCATCAACATTGGTTAACATTGATCAACATTGGAAATTGAAGCAGCTGTGAAAATTGCATCAGTATTTATATATACGTCTTAAGTTCATCATTTAGCCTTTAAAAAAAATAATCTAGATGCAAACAAGATGTTTAACCCCCCTTGTACATTAAATGTTACGCTTTAATTATTAAAGCATATTCGAAGCCACTATTTTAGAACGTGCAGTAATTATGATAACGAGCAGGGATTGCAGTGAATTTAAAAGTAAAGTCAAATTTTACATTCTAGATCGTAACTTCATTACCTTTTGTGCAGTTTTTTTCTGTCTGTTAAACCCCATTTTTCTTTTAAGTGCTTTCAACGCAGATAAAATTTTCTGCATACTATCTCATTTTACTATATGTGAGTACAGAATTTCAGAGTACGAAATTAGAAAAAATCTGGATTTTATGTTATACACATAACTATAATAATTCATGAATTTTAGAGATTTTAAAAATATTTCCAAATATAAGAATTTATTTTGAAAGGGTCTTTGAGCAGCTGATCGTTAATTTGATTTTTTCAAATGATTGTTGAGGTTTCTCCCTTCAAGGGGCTACAACTTGAATAATGAAATGCTCTTGGTAGATTTGAACGTCCTGGGCTCTGGAGATATGCAAATGAAAGCTACATTTTTTTTTACGAAAAGAATTTTAATGCTTTCTGAGAAACGTCACCACTTGAATTGCCGTAATTAAGAAATTTCCTTTTGGTTCATATAGGTCGAGGGTTGAAAATGTAGCAGCGTGCGAGTCGTTGAGGAATTCCTGTTCATAGCTGATGTGGGCGGGAGGGTTCTGGCATGACAGGGGTGGACGTCATGCCGGGATAGGGTAAGCGGGGTGAAGATCAAAGCCATGGTGATGATTTCATTACGACACGCCACTCGCCTGCTGCGTCGAAATATCAAAAGAGTACAGCCAGTACCCTGGTGTACAAGTATGGCAGTCGCACCAACTCGGAACGAAGGTCTTCCGTACATTACAATGCTTTTCTTGCCAGGCTGAAAAGAGATCTCGAGAAAAAGCTAAAGGGAGAAAACCAGCTCCCAGTCTTTCGAGGCTCGACTGCAAGATCTACTCCTTTCCTCTTTTTCTCTCTTTGTCTGCCCAGAGGGAAGAATATTATTACCTCAAGCTGCCGCCTATTGTCAAAATAAGCTTCTCGCGAAATCTTTGAAATAAAAACGGCAGTAGAAAGATTTTTCTCTGCCTGAGAATAAGATACTTATAATTGAACTACTTTCAAGGATATTCTCCCCTTGAATCGCATTATTTTGAGATCGATATTTCAATCCCGGAAGTTGCAATACTAGCGACATTAGAGTTGCGATCCTGATTTTAAGGGGATAGATCACTATTGAGAGATTGCGATGATTGATATCCGTGTATAGATGCTTGTAAGTTATTGTCATCACCTTGTAATTACGTTCAATCCGAGATTTTATAATAATTATTCTACATTGTATTTGGATTGTTTTTTCAATGTTTAGAAATACTGGTACTTATCTTTTATTATTATCTGTTTTTTTTTAATTAATTAAAACTTTTTGTATTTTGTCTTTTATTTAAAAAGTTCGTGCTCCAGCCTGGAGCGAGTTTCGCCAATAAAAACAGAACAGTAAAAGATCTGGCTGTCCAACAGACGTTTTAATTAAATCTTCTCTCTCAAATTTTTTTATCTTAAAAATTAATTTTTCAAATGAAAATAAACATTGCTTTTTAACGGGAGATTTTTCCGAGCCTTCCTGCTAAAACAATGACACTTATAACTACTGAGATTCATAAGAGCGGTACGGGGAGGCATCGATTAAGTTGAAATTATTATTTAAAAGCGGAAAATTTGCAAGTGACGGGAAGCCATGCAAACCACCGCCCGAGCAGGGTCTCTGTACATAATGCAGCGACACACGTGCGCTTTGCTGCCGAGCAAGTTCGAACAAGAGGGGACCATACATTTGAGAGGAATTAAGTGTGTTTGTATGCGTATTGTTTGGGTGAGTGGGAATTTAAAAAGAGGGACAGGGAGAAAAAAACTAGAGAGGGATGTGTCGTGTCAAGAGGGGTGGAGTGGGAAGGAGAGGGGGTAGGTACGCTACTAAATGTAAATGTCCAACATTTGTTACTTGGTGTGTATGACCCGGTGTTTGTTTGTGTTTGCGGTCTATGCCCAGCGTTACGTATAGCAGGATGTTTCGGTGCTCTCATTTTTACTTTCATTTTTATGCCTGTCTTTTCTTTGTTTTATACGTTTTTTTGCCTGCCAGATACTGCTCTGGGACGCTCATTTGTAAAATTTTATGACGGCCGCCAGCGAGCCCTCGGGTTCTTTCTATTACCAGACTTCCACCTGAGTTTTTAGGAACTTGATTTCGATTACAAACCATCCCGCGAGAGCCAGTGATTAATATACAATTCCGTTTTGTAGTTCTAGACAAACCCATTAACAGGTTTTAGCTTTAAAAGCCTAAATAAAAACTATTTTTATCCCCGGTGCCTTGAACTAAATTGTTATAATTTAAAGTCTTTATTCAAATATATATTAGGTAGGTTTTTCTCGATATTCTGATTTCAAATTAAAATTTTTCCAGTTTTTAAAAGGCTTTCTTCGAGCCACTTATTTAGTCTTTTTAGAATTGTAGTCTTCCGTTACATCTTGATTTTAATTCGTGTAAAAAGAGAAAATAAAAGTGTAGTTTTTTATAATGTTCAAGTTCTATTAAAAATTTGTCAAGATTTAGAATTAAATAGCTGTAATTCTCTCATTGTAAGTTGAACCCCACAAGGATTAAAAAAAATTATGGTACTTCAGTAGCTGATTGCATTAAAAATTAAGTTGATTATACGTAGCTCAATAGGCACACCTTTTGCATTCTGCATTGAGCATACACATGTACCTTTTTTATTTCAATAATCTCTTTTTATGAACAACTGCTATCTTATGTATCAGAAGAAAGCTGGAAATAGAATGAAAGTTCAGTAGTAACAAAATTCTTATCTGGCAGTGAGCCATTCTTACTGTAGTTATACTTCTAACCGAAGCGCCAGTCTGACTCAAACAGGCTGTTTCTACTGAACCATCACTACTCGCTTCCTTGCCAGAGTAAAACTTTTCTCCGTTGCAGAAGCGCAATATCTCTTATTTCCCTTTTTTCTGGAATAAAAGTTTTTTTTTTAATGTGTTGTTGAAATCGCGATTAGAAGAGATAGAGAGAGGTCTGAATACCTTAAATAAAAACTGCCTTCAGAAGTTTAGCACTTACATTATTGTTCACTAAAATTAAAAGTATATATTGTACTAATATATTAATAAAGTGAAAAGTTCAATTGAGATCAATATTTTCTTTAGAATATTTTTTGCAATTTCAATTATTTTGAACTTAAGAGGCCAATTTTTGAAGGAGGTAAATGCATGGCGAATTTCACATTCTTGAATATTAAATTATAACTATATTCCGAAAAGGGGAAATGCTCAAACCAACTGTGTAAAAAACGAAACTTTTGTAAAATTTGCCTGTAGTGTATCCAAAATTCCATTCTTTAGTCATAAACTTACAGGAAATTCCAAACCTGCTCTGAAACGGGAGCATAAGATTATATTCTTTACTTACAATTTTACAAAATGTGCAAGCTTTAACAGGTTCAATACAATCTTCTGCGCTTTAGCAAGCTTTTTTTAAAGGCTTTTTGTTAGAGAAATTTATAAATAACTCATAAATTCATAAACAAATAATTATTTGAATAAAACTTGAGACACAGTAATTGATATCATTGGAGAAGAATTTCTTATTAATGTTAAACGAGAAATATAGGAGATTATTAAGCAACCTTTAGAGATTAACGTGATATCACTCAAGTAATTTAGCTTTTTCGCTATAACTAAACTTGTCGCTTATGTATTCATCAGTAACATGTTTGGAAATACACCGCTTCTGGAATTTCATTTAAACGAGACTGGACCTTTGATTTCTTGCTAACTTAATGATGTCAAGAATTCCATGGTTTAATTTCGTCGTAAATGCAGATTCTCAGATCGTTATAGTCCGTCAGAACTTTTATGATTCGATAATGCATTTCGTCGTTAATATACTTCCATATTTCAGTAATTATATTACATTAGAGTGTAATTTTATCCAGACTAATAGTAATTACTTCTCAGGGGTTGAACCCTCATTGTTTTTCTTCTTTTTACTTTAGTTGATTTTTCATACCATCACAAGGGGAACGTTGTTCTCCCCTTTCAGATCCAAGTTATGTTCCCAGTTGAGATGCAAAGGGCTCGAATGAAAGAAGATACTCCAATATTGCAAGAGAAGAAGAGTGAGCCCACTCTGCATAATATAATTATAAATTATCGATTCCGGAATATTCGTATGTGTTGGAAATGCGAGAGAATGGGGTGTTTAAATCAAAAGAGAAGGTAGATAGAAATTAACCTAAAACAGATGTTTTCTCTCGCATTATCATATAATGTTAATTTGAGTTTGAACGCGCCAAGAGCTTTGTTCCACAGTTTTCAACTTTTGCGAGGAGTTATCGAACCATGAAGATGTCTATGCACATTGCATTATGTGTATTCAGGTGTGAGGAGAGCGGACGACAAAATGTAATTAACTGCCGCGGAAATAATTAAACGTTTATGCACCCATGCATGTAGGATTAATATTGAATCTAGTTATCAAGCTCGCAACTCCAAACTACTTGTTATTTCAACATTTTATGATAATTTCGACGACAACATCTGACCTAGTATTAACAATTCTATCGTTAAATAGTATCAGGCTCAAACAGTTTTGTTACGTTTTTATTTCCGTACAATGTTTTGTATACATTTTTTTATTTATTACCTTCGATTTGAAGATACTCTTTTCTCCAAGTTAGGTAAATGCCAAAAAAGAAATGTTTTCTATTGTGGAAACGTTTTGTTTAGATGTAGCAAGATACAGTTAGTAAATATCCAATCAGCCTCCGAAACATAAAAATTAAGTGTAAATGCCAAAAATAGTAAAAATACGACAAAATCAATCTTTGAAATTGATAACAGGAACATCCTTGATAATTGGTGCCTTTACCCTATATGTGGAAAATGTCCATCTTATAGTTCCAGCTATGACTTTTAAACCATCTATTTTTCGTTTTTATTCCAGTGAAAGCTGTGATATGAGTTAAATAAGCACGCGATCATTTTGCCCAATATTTAACAAAAGGTGGTAAATTAGCACCTCAGCTTTCTTCGCTATTTTTTCCTCAATTTGGGTTATTTTTCATCTATTTTATTTTAAAAACATTTTTTGATATTGCTTAATGCCACAGTGCATTTCAATATTTACACACAGCAAATCTCAGTTGATCAATTTGATCCTGAAATCGGATCAAAATGATATGCAACGCTTATATTCAGACTTCGGATTATTTATTTAATCAGCCACTTGCGCATCAGATTGATCCAATTTTTAAGATAAAATACCTGCCATGAACTTTTACGAATAGCACCCGTCGAGTGACTATTAATATACCGCGATCAAGTCATGGTTATCGACATGTATATTGAGATTTGAAACATGAGTGTATAAAGAAATTTCCTACATTTTTTTAAACAAAGAATCATCAAGTTTAAACAAATACTTGAACTATTTAAATACAAAGAAACACTTTTAAGAAGAAAAAAATTAATTTCCATAGCCATAGAGTTTTATAGCGCAATATAGGGAAACTGGAATCCCAGAACTTCGAAATTTAAAAAATTCTTGTTTTCTCTAAGAAGTTTTAAAGCTTTCAGAAGCTAGAGTTAGAACTGGGTGAATCTGTAGAAACTCTTTTAAAACAACATAAGAAAATTGGCATTTTTCTATTTTTCTGAAAATCGTCATAGAAATTGAAAGGCTAACATAGGAAAATTTGAACGTTACGCCCACCCGGAAATTTGAAATTTTCTAAAAAAAACTCCCTGTTTGTTCCTGAAAGTTTTAAATTGTTCACAAGTGGGAGTTGAAGTCACGCTAATGCAAAGAAATACTTTTGGAATTAAAAAAATACAAATTTTCAGACCTATAGAGATTTATAGGTCAACATACGAAAATTGGAATTTCGCGCCCTCTCACAAATTCTAAATTATCTAGAAAATTCTATGTTGGTCCTAGGAAGTTGTAAATTAACGATAAATGGGAGTTTAAACTAGGTAAATCTGAAGAAACACTTCTAGAAGGAGACAAAAATTAATTTCCAGGTTCAGGCTTTAATGCGCATGAATCGACAAATTGGTCGTGGCATCCCTACTTTGAGTTTATAAATATTTTGAAGGCCATGAATAACCTGCTGTTTTTAATAAAAATGATAAAAACTGCGAAAGTGGATCATTTTGATCTGAGTTTGACAATCTAAATTTACGAAAATATTTCGAATTTAGCGCATTTCGAAATGTGGAGAAGCTTGATCCTGAATTATAGGTCGAGTGTATATTTGAATAAAACCAGCTTGTTCGATATAAGTTTTGGAAAACGTACTTCTGTTTAGGAAATGGAAATTACGGAAGGTCAAAAAATGTGCTAGATTGTATTCGAATTGACAGAAGGGACACGAATACAGGTTTTTTTT
>CAKNWW010205507.1:0-12790 GCA_932074435.1 Andricus kollari
TTAAACAATGAGGCTTAATCATATAAAAATAATTGATTTTCATCTATTTTTATGAAAATATATTTTTTAGTAAGTACAGAATGCTTTTGTGTTAAACTTTTCATAATAAAACAAATTCCTTTCGAGATACAGGACTATTAATTAAAAGGAGTTTTTCGTTCGTAAATTGAAACGCTTCTATCTTTAAAATTATTAACTTTAGAGTGATAGCGTGCATTATGAAAAATGTTCGTTTCAACTCATACTTTCGATTCTGTCAAACATTTTTACATTCTCATTTATGAGAGTGTAATGTATTCGTCCAAATTTTCGATATCTGGTTTTTAACGGATCTTTACGTTTCGGCACTCACAGATTCCGAAAATCATAAAATTTGGTCAGGCATATTCCGCCTACCTTTCCCAGATCGGAAGAGGAATATGAAAAAACGCTATCTTTTGAAGGATTTGTCTAATCGAGTCAGCCTTTGACAAACTTTTTAAGAGTCCCAAAATGAAGGTCAAGTTCGTTAACCAGATATTTTGGATAATAATTCAAAAAGTGAGCACATTTTGCAAATGTTTGAGACCACTTTTTTTCAAGATTTGAAAATTCTATGTACGCTTGTTAGTATTATGCAAAAAGACAAATCATTTATCCTAATGATATTTTTCGATACAATCAAAATTATCAGAGTTATAGCATTTTCAAAATCCAAAAAAACAAACGAAAATTAACATTTTAAGCCGAACAACGCACGATATGAAAAAAACTCAAAAAGAGGAAAACGATTCTTTTTGAAAGCCGTACAAGGTTATCATAAGAACTCTTTCAATTTTTTCGAAAAATCAAACATTCAAATTTTGATCGCACTAAAAATAATAAAAAATCAAAACCTCCATTTTTCTGTCAAACTATGCAAGATACAAAAAAAGATGAAGAGATAAAAGTTGTGCACCTAAAAAAGATCTACAAGTTTGTTATAAATTAATTTTTGATAGGATTCGTAGTTTTTGTTTTATTCGTGAAAACAACATTAAAAATCAAAAAATTAAATTTTTGGACAAACGACACAAGCTATGAGAAAAAATTAATAGACTGAAGTTGCTCATCCAAAAAATATCTCAAAATTGTTTATTAACAATTTTTCGATAAGACGCTCAATTTTTGTTTTAATTGTAAAACAAACATTAAAAATAAAAATAATCTGCCCGCCGCGAGGGCACATTGTCATCGCGCGCTATGTGCGCGGCTCGCTTCGCTCGCAAGTTTGAGCGCGCCTAGGGCGCACGACTGTTGGTTCTCGCGCTTCGCGCTCGATAACATATTTTTTCAAAAGCAATCATCTGTATAACCTATTTGTTGAGCACGAAGCGCGAGTATCGCAATGAGAATGTAATCCTCAAAGCCGTAGGTGCTTTGAGAACCCTCTATAAAGTCAAATTGAAAACAAAATGTTTAATTTCACTTTATGATTGTAGTTTATGAGGGGTTTGTATCACAGTTAAAGCCGAAAGAGCTTCAACAAAAGAGAATTCACAATCATCAAATTACAGTTGTTAAAGCTTTGACCATTAATTTTAAAAGTTCTGTGTACAAATGTGTAGAAAATAGAAAGACCGAGCGCGTAGCGCGAGGTAAATACATTACCTATTAGCGCGTTTTTTGCCAAAAGTATTGGTTTTATCGAATAAGCGTGAAGAGAACTTTTATTCATCTCCTTTTCGTCTACGAAAGTGCAAAAGAAAAAGTTTGAAAATATTGAACGGTAATGTAATAATTAATCGATTATGAAAATTTAATTAATCGCTGATATCTCGAGAACGCCATAAATGCCAGAGGGGTATCACGCAGATTAGGAATCAGGAGATCAGTCTGAACAAGAATCATTAACGACATTGCATATCAAACGCGAATCTGACGGAAGTGGGTCTGGCGTCCGGACTATTTACTTTAATGATACCATTCAAGGCCACAGCCAGAAAAACTTGTATGGAGGGGATTTCAATCGGTACACTCGCGCACACTCAGAAAAGTATCTATCTATGGACCGAGTTACACGGGCGATCCTACATTAGTCCGGCTTACTGTAAGCTAGCTTAAATGAGAGAGCCCAGATTCGCGTCGGCGCAGAAGCCACACGGACTTCACGTGTGCGACACAGAGCATATATATAGTACATAGCTTTCAAAGACAATAAATTAAGCAATTTATAACTTTCAGACTAATTTTGGCCCTAGTGTAGCTAGGATAAGGTTTTTAATGTTTATTTATGAGTCATTTTATTTACTTTTTTAAAAGATGAAATTTTATCAAAGTGAGTGCATTTAACAATAATATAATGTAGGTTTATATAAAATTGTATTGGATTTGGTAGATTTCATGCTTGAGGGATGATTCTCACACATATAAAAATGTCCATTGTTAATTAAATTTGAAGTTATGTTTGACTTTGTCAAACACATTATCGAAAAGAAATAAAGATGGATTGCATTTTGCTGGTTTGCTAGTTATTGCCGGTAGAATTAGGCAGGGTGATCGAAAACTTTATTTTCAAAATTCCTTGATTTTTCCTGGACCAATTTTTCTTTGTTCCTGATCATTAATATTCAAATACAGGCATCTTAATCTCGTAATATTTTAAAATAGCCTCTTTTATAAACAGAATAAAACAATATTTTAAATACAAATTTAAAATTGTCCAATTTATTTATTGATTTTAAACAAAATACCTCCTCTAGGGGCTATAACACCTTGTAGTTGGTGGGGGGGCTTAAGTATGTGGGACATGGGGGTCAAAAGGACTTCGGCCTGCATGCGTATGGATATGAATGAAAGGATCCCTATAAACAGGCTCTCCTGGGTGGGATGAAAAGGACCCCTATAAACAGGCTCACTTGGTATGCGTGATTACGGTATGGTAGAAGGGTGAAAGAGCCTAGCTAACACGGGCCTTCTGGATCCCTGGGTAGAGGCCCCTCCCGGATCGATTTACAGCTTTGAAATCGGGACAGGAATGACCTGCGGCTCGCATTGAGACCAAGAAATAGCCCTCTGTTTGTTATGGTGGTCTGCAGCGGATAATTGAACATTTAGTGTTTTACTCAATGTGACCACCCCCCTAAGCCATGGGTGTAGAGTGATCGTGCTCTTGGCACTTTGGCACCTAGGGGTTACGAAGGTGTCCTAACGGCCTCTCGGGGACACCGAACGTACTCCCGGAGTAAATAGACTTACCCATGCATGCGGGGCTCTGCAGGGACGCACCTTTTTTTCCCTAGCTTCTTGTGGGATTAAACAGAACATGGCTAACAACAAAAATGGAAAAGGAGGAGGAAGGTAGGTGGCGGAGTGGGAGAGGGGTTGGGCCTTAATTGGTCTAACGTAACCCTTTCCTCCCCATCTGTCCCTCTAGCAAACCAAATTGATTTCTGGGATCAGTCCACTTTACAAGCAGAAACACGCCTATAGAGCTGGTGACTCGACGAAAACGGCCCAAAGCGGAGCAGTCAACCTTAATTGAAGAACAGCTGAAGGAGAAAGATCTCGCTATTGGACCCTTTAGGCACATTGAAGGAGCCTTCAATAACACCTCTGGAGAGGTGATCACGGTGACCATCATCAAACATGGTGTGCCTAATGTAGTCGTCGAATGGACGTGCCACATGTTGGCCAACAGGAATCTAACTACGACTAACGGTGATACCACTTTATGTGGAACCGTTGACTCGGGATGTCCGGAGGGAGGAGTTTTATTACTCTTGCTGTGGTGCATAGTAGTGGATGAACTGCTGAATTTACTTTCGAGTCAGGACCAACACGTCATAGGGTATGCGGACGACATACTGGTTATCGTGCACGGTCAGCATCTGGATGCACTCTTCGGAGTAATGCAGTAAGCACTGATGATAGTGGATTTATGGTGCAAGAAAACTAGACTATCGATCAATCCGAGTGAGACAGACGCGGTTGTTTTCACCGGAAGGTATAAGTGGGGAACCACAAGTACACTGACACATGGAGGACAACAACTGTAAATCAAAGAACGAGCTAAATATCTATGAGTCATTCTGGATAAGAAGCTGTTATAGAACGAGCACCTGGGGGAAAAGCTGGAGCTTGAAACCGGAGACACTTATGTGGATCTACATAGTGATCTTGCGACTCAGGATAACCCATGCGGCGGTGGTCTGGTGGAGGAGGGTCGAAATGTCCACTGTGAGGTCTCTACTGGAAAGGATCGGGGGACTGAATTTGAGAGGCGTCAATGGTTCCTCGAAGTCGACACCCACGATGGCGCTGGGGGCACCAATAGATTTGGAGCCCCTCCATCTCACCATCAAGGCCGCGGCTGCGAAGGCTCGCTACCTCTTCGACAAGAAGTATCGAGTTAGCCTATCCACGAAGGAGGAATGGGTTAACGGCGACGCACACCTGCCCAGTTATGGCGACAACTGGTATACAGATGTCTCCAGGAACGAGGAGAATGCAGGAGCCGGTGTATATCGTAGAAGGAATGGAATGGGCTTTATAATCGAGATGGGGTCCTACGCCACAGTTCTACAAACTGAGGTTATGGCTCGACTCCAGTGCGCCTACAAGGCAAAAGAGTATGACAACACAAGAAACATCCGTATCTGCTCAGACAGCAGGGCTGCTATGTTGGCCTTGAATGGAACAATGACCACGTCGCTATTAGTATGGGAATGCTTTGAGGTACTAAATATGTTAGCGACGGAAAACTGAGTTACTCTGCTATGGATCCCTGGTCACTGAATAAATTAATAGTTGGCTGACTGAGGAACATCAGAGTTAGTGAGATTTGGTCTCTAGTTATAGGAGATGGGAACCTCGGATATCACAGACATAAGATAGGGATTGTGAAAAGTCCCCTCTGTCGTCTTTGCGGACAGGATAATGAGATAGCTACTCTAAGGTGACCAGAAAAAAACACTTTTCGTTTTCTTTTAGGAGCGAAAGGCAAATAACGGTGGTTTATGCATTTGTAGACGCCAGATTTTTTTCCTTGATTTTAAACAATATTAAGACGTGGCTCATCTTCTTTGAAGTTCTTATGTAATTAACAATTTGCAAAAACAACTTTATTTTCATTTGAGATTTTAACCACGAAGTTATCCACCTTTGAATTCGAACTTTTAATATGTTGTTCTTCAGGTCCTCACAATCCAGATAAAAGCATTTTTTCTTGAAATCATTCATTTTTGCTTGAAAAGTTCCATTTTCACTGATTTCTACTGTTTTTAAAGCCATATGACGGTCCTAATAATATATATCTTTTACTATGTATGTATGTATGTATGAATTGTGACGTGGTATTCTATACCACGCCCAAATTCGAAATATTCACTCTTAGTTAACTTAAATTCAATTAAAATAAATTGTGACTTAATACCTGGTCGATCACAGAATCCTCTTAAGAACTGTCATTTGACAGGAGCCTCGAGAGGGATGGCCTGTTGCCATAAACAAACCCCTCGAGGCCTAGGGATTGTCACTCCGCTGCTCCGAACCGTCGCCAGACTGGGGGGTCATCGTAGAATAATAAAAATACGACATCTATTAATGCCTTCAAAATTTTATTTTATGTTGTTCACTAGACTCTCAGGGCCGAATGGCTCAGCCATCACATTCTTAAAGCCGGCTTGGCCGGCTGGCACGTGTCACCAACCACAACAACATCACACGATCAGGTGGTCGTGACTTGTCTCTGCGCCACCCACACTATCACTCAATCACGGCTAGGCAGTCGTGACCCACCTATACACACTTCAACCACACAAAACTCTCGTTTTCTCTCTCTCACATACACTGGGGAAAGGAGGACACTCAGTTGAAATGGGATCGCGCGAGCGTTGCCATGCACTCTTGTCATGTGGAACGTTATCACCGGCTGTTATGCTCCGAACTTTCAAAACACTAGCAGCCGGTGGTTTTGAGCGCGCACTACTTACGGGAGGTGTGCGGGAACAGTGTTTGCGTCACGCCGCGGCGCAGGTTAGTGAAGTGACTCGCCATAGACTATAGGCCAGGCGAGCGAATGTACTAGTAAAAATGGCGATTCACTGTAGGACACTCAAATGAATCCGCCTTTACGCATCTTAGTTAAGGGCAGTTGCAGATCTGTGTACGCAACTCATGGCTTACGCGCCAAAGACTGTAATCGGCGTCTCTTCCGTTCATTCTGTGTTCGGCCATTGACTCTACTTGAGGTTCTGCCCAGTGAGGCACTTTAGAAAAATTGATAATCTCGAAGATTATAGCATCAAGTTAAGTTTGTCAAGGAGTGTCGCCTTTGTTTAAGAGAATCCAAAGGAAAATTTGAATCTAGGCGTGAGCATCCATTGGAAAAGTCGTACCCACTTGTAAAACTCTGTCGAGTGGACTGAAAGGTATGTTCTTCATTGTTCGCCTTCCTAATCGTTAATGGGTCACTTCAGAGTGCGAATTGGTGGTTAAAATCAGTGCGCGGTCGCGGAATTATCTGCTCTCTTTTGTTACGCGTTAATAGGGGATTTAATTTGTGAATCTGGCGGGCGTGAGCATAGTAGTTGTTCAGTCGAGTCTCCCAACATGGCGCGGAATAATAGATATAATGGTGAATTGAATCGGCCGGAGGGATTTTAGAATTAAAGTAGTTTCCCAACTTATCTAAGTTGATCGGTGCTACTTGCAAAATGTGCCGGTTTGTCTTACGTTAATGTTAGCCGTTCTGGCAAGTAAGACGCCGTGATACTATCACAACTCCAATTAGTACGTAATGTTTGGAGGCGTAGCACAGTAATAAATAACTTAGATAGATGTAAGCATATTTAGTGAATGAACAATTTCAGTGGGGAAAAGAATTGTATTGTCGATCATCCAAGATGGCGGTCACCTTCAGTGACCTTTTGTGTCGGTATTAGGCCGCCATGTCGGAGGGTCGTCATTGCACATGTTGAATACGGATTCAGGGCCTATATTAAAAGTTTCGAGCCAGTGTCGTAGAGAGCAGTAGGATTTCGATCTTCCAAGATGACGGTAACCTTAAACGACCTTTCGTGTCGGAAATGGACCACCATGTTGGAAGGTCGTTAGTGGGTAAACCCAATAAGGGATTTAGCCGTGTAGATAATAACTTCCATTTTCTTTTTGTATTAGTGAGCATAATTTTGATATCGATCATCCAAAATGGTGGCGACCTTTAATGACTTTTCTTGTCATTCATGGACCACCAGTTTGGAAGGTCGTTGACTCTCAGTCCATATAATTCTTTGTTTTTTTTTCTATCGATATTCCCAAATGGCGGCAATCTCTTATGACCGTTCGTGTCACTCATGGACCGCCATATTGGAGGATCGTTAAACTGTTAATTTATAATTCCGATATCATAAGGGGATAGGTATTATCTCCCATTATTAGCACAAATGATTTATATATTTACGGGATTGTTTAGCTAGGACGTGTGAGGCATCAATGACCAGGAATAAATTAATCTTTTGTGACCCGTATTTTTAGTCGTATTTATTGAGACTATTAACCTGAATTCTTTTCCTTGCTCAGGATGTTCCTAACCCTACCCCTCTCAGTGTTGACCTAGTAGGGAGTATGAATAGTGAATGTTTTGGGTAGCAGTTCGAACTAAACTCAATCTTATATCTTTTGTTCGTTTAGGATGTGAATGTGTAAACGATCTGGCGCCCTTCAGGCAACAAATTAATAGTCATGAAATTTGAATTAAGTAGCCAATGAACCTATAGGTCAACAATAAACCTTTTGAAATTCGTTAGCCAATAAACCATTAGATTATGGTTAACCGTTGGAAAATCAGGTGGCCGATAAGGTCAATGAATTGAATCGCTTTTCAGGAAAAATGTAATATCAATTTAACCTTTTAACTGATTCAGTCAATCTTGATTCAATATTGGCTTGGGCATTGGCCAATAGAAAATCAAATAGGAGTAGGGGTTGATGACTGACCTAGGCCTAGGCCAATAAAATCTAGAATATAAAATATTGAAAAGCCAAGGTTATAGAATGTATATTTTAATGCCTCAAAGAATACAAGATTCTGTGGCAAGGGAAGGTCACTATTACAAAAATCAATAAAATTAAGATGAATAACAAAATGAAAGAAAAGGTATAATATCGTATGTACAATAGGTTGTTAGGTCATACTGGTTGAGTTCGGGCACTGTACTATTCGATTAGAGAGAAAGCTCTAATTTTGAAACATGTACTTATAAAGTTGTATATCGAGCGAAGCATTCCAGGGTTTATATTTGACAATAACAAGTGAAGATTGTTCTCGGTTATCATACCAATGTTACGCAGGTAATGATTTCTGATATGCGAATAGATTGGACATTTGGTGAGGATGTGTAAAAGATCTTTATTTTCTCTTAGATTACATAATTGGCAAATCTGTTGTGGATCGATTACAGTTGTTCCAGCTTTAGAGGTCAACTTAATGATGAACCTGGAGGAAGTTCTTAATTGAGCGAAAATGTGCTTGAAAAGGAAAGGAGCTTCGAATAGGAGATATTGCTGGGGTAGCGCATCATTGTGTAAAATTTTAATGTATATATAACTAAAGTTACTGTTTTCTAATCTTAATAGATCCCGCGAATGGAAAAATCACAGTATCTATCAGCTATAATGTCGATTTGAGTTATGAGATTGGGACCATTGAGATCCATGAGATTGTGGCTTATGCCCGCTCCCTCCAAACATCTAATACGTTGACCTAGCCAGTTATATTTAGCATTTTTGCTGTTTGCGGTTTCGGCTAGTTTGAACATGCAAAGTTTAGGATAGCGCGAGTCTTCCATATCGAGAATATTTGCTAACCAATTCAGCGCCATTTTTAATATTTGGTACGACACACAGGGGAGACCTAGTTCCAATCTGACAACGAAGTCAGGCGTGTTTCTGGGTAGGCGCAGAAGATTTTTGAAAAAACGGACTTGTGCTTTTTCGAAGACATCTAGATAATTTAATCCGATAATGTGGGCCGCATACAATAAGGAACTCTTTATAATCGAGTAATGAATTTTGATAATGGAAGACCATGAGGAGCACTTAGTTCTCGTTAGAATATTGAGCGCCGAGGCTGAGTTGGCTCTGCTAACTGCTGCATGTGCAGCTAAGTTAAAAGCACCTGTCCTAGAAAAAATCGTACCCAAGTATTCAAAACAAGGAACAAACTCTAAAGAACTACCATCATATTTCAAACCTAGGAGTTTTGCGCTGATCCGACCTTTCTTGAATATAGTGTATTTAGTTTTGTTGTTATTAACCGTGAGTTTGTTTATATTACAATACTCCTGGAGAGCATTGAGTTTTCTAATTGCGTCTATTTTAGATTCTGCAAAAATAATTAAATCACCCGCGTAAATCAGCACAATAATGTCCGTGTCGCCCATGATTCTGAGACCCACAAGACCTTTTTGTCTAAAGAAAATCTCGATATCCGATGTTAAGAGGTTAAACATGAAAACTATAAATAAGCCTGCTACAATGAAAACAAATCTGAGTAAATGTCTGAAATCTGACAGGTCTGCGACTTAAGCTGTTTAATTGTCGGATGGAGTGCTCATCAGCTCGGCCATAAAAGTCCATCATAGTGGGTCTTGATACCACCTCTAAGTATTGCCACCTCTAAGTATTGTTTAAAACTAAACGAAAAAAAAGCTGGCTTCTACAATCGCATTAACTACCGTTATTTGCCTTTCGCTCCTGAGAAAACCAAAAGTGTTTTTTTTTCTGGTCACCCTAAGCTACTCACATCCTTTGACACTGCCCTGCGATTGCGGGGAATTGTCTGCCAGATAGCAAGCGTGCGGGGCACGTTACACGCACGGAATGCGAGGCACGCCGTGCCTGCAGGGTGCGAGGCATATGCGCCGCACTGTGTAAGGGGCACGCACCTGCAAGACATATGTGTTTACTTCGTGATAGGCACGATATGCGGCGCATGTGCGTCGCACTTCGCGAAAGGCATTACTTATAGCATGAATAGATAAGTGAGACGCGTAGTTTTCAATAATAATAATTATTATTAATATAATTTCAACTATAATTATTGTAAAAATGGTAACCATAAATGACGAAATTTTTATGAATAACATTATTAAATCCATTTGTAAAATTGCTTAATGTGCCATGCATTTTACTTATTTTAAAACCATAATTTAATAGTATGTTCCTTTACTGGCGAAGGAAACTGTACATCATCCTGCAAAGGAACCTGCACAGACAAAGGAACCTTTGAATAATCCTTTACGGGTTCGTGTACAGGTTCCTTTGCGAAGAAAATTGAGGCGCAGGTTCCTGTACATAAACTTATATATGATCCCTTACAGAAAGCCATTAAAGGAATCTTTGGAAGGATCCTTTACAGTAACACATATAGGGTCCTTTACAGAAAGCCATCGCGAAAAGTCATGTCGCTTACAGCTCTAAAATTGCCTTCCTTTTATTCCCTTGAAGAAAGGGTTCACCACTAGCGATCCCTCGCGGATTAGTTCCTACGCAAGTTCATGTATAGGATCCTGAATATGTTCCTGTACATGAACCGACACCTCAATTGACTCTATGAAGGAACCTGTACATGATTATTCAAAGGTTAACTTGTACACAGGTTCCTTTACATGGTCATGTACAGTTTCCTTCGCGAAATTCCTGCATAGGAACCGTCAAGATTACTTGTACAGGTTCGTGTACAGTTTCGTGTACAGAAACATGTGCAGGGTCCTCCAAGGTTCCTGTATAGAAATTTTCAACTGGGTTAGGCTCACAAGGAGACGCAACGGGATTACCCAAGCGCCAGGGGCTGTAACGGTCTCAACCCAGAACTAATAGTAATAAAACAAAAGAAATGACTTTTCTACCATAAATTGATTTCTAAGAAAATACTTGAATTTTTAGCAAAATTAAATAATTGAATTAAATTTATAAAATATATATAATTTTAAAACCAAAAAGATGAATTTTCAGCAAATGAAGATTTTTCTGTCACGAAAGAAAAAAAGTTCATGTCAATTGTTAAACCCTGAAGCCAAGAGATGAATTGCCGGTACAAAACTTGAATTTTCATCAAAAAAATTAATCTTTCACGAAACTGTTTCATTTTTACCCAAAAAGACGATATTTCAAATCAAGAAGATTATTTGTCGAAATTTAAGAATCTTAAATTAGATTAAAATCAAATTCAAAATCTCATTCAACGTCCAAGACTCAAGTCAATGTATAGAATTCCTGAAAATAAAAATGAATTCAATGATAAAATGTGGACAACCACCACAATTTGCTCCTATTGAAATTCCTAAAAACAGAAAAAAAATTTGTTTCTTTCGACAAAAATAAAAACGAGGAAAGAAAAATAAGAGGGCAACCAACCAAATCCCCTTCCTTCTCTTTTTTATTTCGTTCATCTTTTTTATTTTTATTACTATCAAATCACAGTAAAAAAGCATTAATAATATTCACTAACGTTTCGGTGCTCACACAGCGTCCTTATCAAGGAACAAGCACTCTTTTAGGAAGATATATAAGACGGACTGATATAAATACCGAAGACACAATTCTTGCAAGATTTTATGGTTTGAGAATGGTTACTTCAACTATTAACACTCCCACGAAATTTTTAGAACAAAACTTTAATTTGATACTCAAAGGCTCCATTACAACCTCAAAATTCAATGTTAATAATAGCTGGGAATTCCAAAAAATTATTATTCAAAAAACTGTTCCTGATGACCATGCAATGATTTCTTTGGATGTTGTTGCAATGTTTCCAGGAATACCCTTTGAATTAGTTAAACAGGAAATTTTAAGTAGATGGTACAATATAAAAATACGTACTCGATTAAGTCAAAAAGATTTTATTAAGGGTATAGCTTTTATTTTGAACTCAACTTATTTTTAATTCAATGAATCTTTTTATAGGCAAAAGTTTGGTACTCCCATAGTTTCAGTCATTTCTTTGATTTTAGTAGAAATAGTTATAGAAGATTTGGAGGCCTTTGCTTTCAAGAAGCTAGATTTTGTTTTGCCCTTTTACTTTCGGTATGTTGATGAAACCTTATTATAGGTTCCTCCCGCAAAGTAGCAGGCAGTTATTGATGCTTTTAACAGTTCTCGTCAAAAACTTCAATTTACCCATTAAATAGAGAAAAATAATAAAATCAGTTTTTTGGACATAGAAGTAATTAAAGGTCAGGATTTTAATATTATTACCAATTGGTATAAGAAAGGTACATATTCAGGTAGAATTTTAAATTTCTTTTAAGCTCATCCTTTTCAAAACAATATTGCTGTAATCAAAAACTTAGTTGGCAGAGCTGTAGGTTTTTCGCACATTACATTTCACAAAGAAAATTGGAATATTGTTAGGAATATCCTTTTTCTTAATCATAATCCACAAAAATAAATTGAGCAATATATCACAACCCAATGGGAAATTCACAACGGGCGCGGTACTGCGCAAGTTCTGGCTAGTACTGGAGCGATACTGGCAGCCAGTGCTGGTTCCTGTACTGGCATATCTCTGGGATGATAACGCTATTCTGTACTGGGGTGCCAGTGCTGGCCCAGTACTGAATATTGATACTGGCGGAGTACTGCCACAATAGGAAATTCACAACAGGTGCAGTACTGTGCCAGTACTGGTGTCTATACTGGCATATGTCTGGTATGATAACAGTATTCTGTACTCGCCAATCAGTGCTGGCCCAGCACTGATTTTCGGTACCAGTGCAATACTGCAAGTGCAGGCGCAGTCCTGAATTCCAGTACAGGTGTATGTACTGGA
>CAKNWW010205524.1:0-16535 GCA_932074435.1 Andricus kollari
TTGCATACAAAAATGCAGGGTATAACAATTTTGCAAACGATTGACAACTGCATTGTGTAATCGAATCAAAAGTGAATTATATACTTTGTCAAATTATGCTACACGCGGAAATTGAAAATATAGGAATCAAGTCCTTTTAGTGAAACATATTATGCTGTATAGAAAATGGATAAATTAAGTATTCAACTTTAAAAAATTCAGCTAATCAAAATCCCTCATTTTTGTATGTATTTGGATGTATAAACAGAAAAAACTAAAATGTAAACTTTACATCGATTTCAGAGTAATCTTTACATGCATCAAAAATTAACTTCACGTGTTGAGATTTAGCCACCACATGGGAAATGGTTACTATGTAACATATTTTGGATTGCACAATAAATAAAAGACAACTTTGATTTTTTTAAGTTAAAAAAAGTTGTGAAAGTTGTTCGGTGAACGTGTATTACACGGACATTTTTTTCATAAAAATCAATAATATTGTGCGGGCTATCTCGAGAATGATTTGAAAGAACTTGCACAGGATAACGAGACAGAACTTTTTTCTATTTTCCGTTTTCCCATCGAATGAGTATTTTTAATAACAAGCATGAAAAACTGAGACAAAAATGTTGTCCCCAAATTCAATTAATTTTTTTGAAATAAATCATCGCAAGTCAGGCAAATATTATTCGAATGGTTTCAAACTTCGATGTACATACGAAATTTGATGCCTGCAAACTGAAAAAACTGTAAATCGCCTATTGTTTAATAGTATTCAATTACAAATTGAGTTAGATCGGTAATCTCGTTTTTTCAGTTTTGCCGACAAAAAGTGCCGAGCTTTTTGGAAATTTTCAAATCGATTCGTTGAAAAGTGGCGGAAATTCAACTTTAAAGTTCCCTCAATACTTTTTGTCGGCGAAACTGAAAAAACGGATCACCGATCTGTCTCAATTTGCAATTAAATATTATTAAAAAAATAGGCGATTTTCAGTTTTTTCTTCAGTTTTTAGGCATCACTAGAATATATTCCGTGCGTAAACCAAAGTTTCAAACCATTCCAATAATATTTGCCCAACTTACGATAACTTATTTCTTAAAAAGTAGTTGAATTCGGGGAAGTTTGTTTTCTTCAGTTTTTCATCCTTATTATTATAAATAATGAACCGTTGAAGAAACAGCAAATAGAACAATGTTCCGTCTCGTCATTTTCTATAAGCCCATATTTAAAAAAAAATTAATTTTGCGACTTTTAAGATTTCCATCCAACGACACGTTTGGACAATACTTTCAGCCGATATCGAACGCTGGGCGAGTTTGTCGATCCAGACCCTCAATTACTGTGGGGTTTTAATTTATTTTTGCTCCGAAAACACAAACAAAGGATATCAAACAAAACTTAAGAACATTAGTTAAAACTAACAAAATAATGCGCTAGTTTTAAGCTTTGTTTGCCTGTCCGTCCTCGACATGTCTGTTCTGTTTGCTCTCGCAAACGCTAACGCCCCAGATGGAAGACGATCGAGTTTCTTGCGCGCTCACTTCAACCTACGCTGGCTCGCTCATTTTTCGCTTAAAAAATCTAAAACTTTCCAAAAAACTTCTTTCGACCCTTATGAAGAACTTCTTCGCGGAAAGTTGTTTGAACTCGAAAATTCCCTCTATACTTTTTTCCGCCAATCGTGAAAAAGCATGGTATTAAATAGTTAATAACAAACATCGACATTTTGTTAAACAATTAAATTTTTTATGCACGAATCGAATTCCGTAGGCATCGGCAGAGTATAATATGCTTGGATCTCAAATTTTAAGTCATTTCGTTGAAATGAAAACAAGTTACGGCGAGTTTATTTTAAAAAACGCATTAAATTCCGTTCATCGAAATTTGTAGTTTATATTTTATTTTTCTCAAAATTGAAATCGGACAAAAAAATTTTCTACACAAAAATTGTGCTCTTTATTGAGCTCTATGTGCTCATATTTTTTTCGAGTGGTTTTTTTCAAATTTGAGTCTCAGATAATTTTTCGCGTATTTTATCTGGAATGGGAGGCACGGAATATAAAGTCAAGCGTACCGTCGGTTATTGCATCCGGCCCCTCAATTACAAATAATTAAATTTTAATATGTTCAAGTGGTACGTAGATGACTTTCAATATATTCTGAGCATAAGGTTAAAGAATAAAATGAGTATTTAGTAAATAAAAAATATCATTTTATGTAATGTAATCTTTTTTTTGTTTTTAGAATTATTTTTACTAATTTATGCTTTTGGAATTGTGGTGATTAATTAAAATAAATATAAAAATTTCATTGATAATTTTATTTATAATAAATAAAAAAAATTGTATTTTTTAACATTTCAAATAAGTGCGCGAACGGCAGCCAATGAAGCGCCTTATGCATCGCATGCGCAGTAGCCCAAGGTGCCCGCTTTGGGAACACTGCTACACAGTTGACCGAGCCTGCAACAGGTTGAATGCTGCTTTTTTATAACATTTTGCTTCTGCTTTGTTTCGCTGGTACGTTGATTCATAAAATGTTTATTGGTCCCGATGAAATTGTATTTCCGTGAACGTCTACACAGTATAAACAATATCATAAAGCTTTTGCGTAGCACTGGAGGAAGAGCGTTCGAGGTAAAATTTTCTCCATTCCAAAGCTGGTCTAGGCCGACCAGCGCAGCATCCAACAGGTTAAGAATGTCATTTTTGTTCAAAGTCGTCTATGACTTATGAAGGTTGCGGTCAGTACTACAATCCTATTTTTCACACTCGTATTTGTAATGGTCCTTTATTTACCAATTCAAATTTAACCAACGAAAAGTAGTGGGGGAAATAAATCTGAGATGATCTTAAGATAAGTCAAATATAATACGCTGTGGCTATTTAGCCCGCTAGCGGGATGAATAATGACGGTACCATATTTAGCCCGCTAGCGGGGTGAATAAGGGCACTATTTCTTTAACTCACTAATTTTATTCAGCACATGCCCACCAGGGAACCTAAATGATGGTGTTATTGAATGATATTGTCTAGGCGCCCTAAGGAAAGGATCGTTTTGCGTAGAAAATGCTACCTAAAAATTTAGGTCGGATTTTTGTAGTTTTAGTAAGTAGAACAAAAGCCCATATGTTTGAAACCAACAGTTAGGAAGCTCTGTGTCCTCTACAGGAGTTGTGCTATCAAGTACACTTCGCGGAAAAACGAGCTGTTATCCTCAAATTGCATATAAAAGTTGCTTCAAAAAGACGGTGTGTTTAATCCTCTAAAAACAAATGAAATTACTCCTCATTTTTCACTTTATGGAATCGGGATAAAATCTATTCGATATATGCTATTTTTCTACACATTTTCAAAAATAATTTGTTGTACTTCAAGAGGGTTGGGGGGAAGGGATGATATTTTTTCTTTAAAACAATTACTGCTGTTACTACAATATAAAGCTGGAATTTTTATCAAGTTCAGAATAAGAGCTGTACTATTTGTTATACAATTTTCGAGGCAATGCATTTTTATTTTGTTGTTGATTATGGTGACTGATTATGGAAGAAGGCTTGACGCAGTCTGTGGTGGCGAAGTGGGTGAAGCCGCGTACGTATGGTACAATATTTGAAGTACGTACGGGTCAGACATTTCGACTCCATTGCAGATACACGTCTGCTCCGATCGCATACATAAATAGCAATGTTTTCTATGAATTTTTCAAATTCAAAATTCCCATATGATGGGTAATTTTTATTTTGCACATTTTATTTTGCTTGAAGTTCGGTTACTATGCGTGCGACGTTGCCGTTCTTCTCAGCAGCTGGAGCTGCATATAACCTTTTTTATTTATAAAGTACTGGTACAATTCATATATAATAAGCGGGTCTATATGACCCATCCCTACGTCCGTGTAACACTTTTCCACCCCCATGACGCCTGGTTAATTTGGACTGAAGTTCTGCTCACTTTTTAAGATTGGCAAGGGGCATATTTTCTAATAGTTTGAAACTTGTTGCTTGATTTTTGCAAAAATAATTAAGTAAACAAATTAACGAATCTTGACTTACGACCCGTCATTTTGTAGATATTTGCGAAACCTTAATTTCTTAACTAAACTTTTTTTTCTGCCAGACATATAGGTTCGTTGCAAGAAACAAACGGAGCCGTAAATAGTCTTTGTTGCGCCCGGAGCGACTTGATAATCTTGTGCCCTTCCGAACGCTACGGGACAATATATGGATATTTGCGCCCAGGCCAACCAGGATAACCTTTTTTTTCTTTGAAGCGTTAGGTGAAAAAAGTGTTAATTTGCGGGGGCACCGCCCTGGTTACTGCTCTGTAAACAAAAAAACTGTTTTGCTATCTTTAAAGATTGTTTACATGCAGAATGCTTCCTAATGGTTAGTTTTAAACATATGAGCCTTTGTTGTACATGCTAACCCTACAAAATGAGAAGCCAAATTTCAGGTAGAATTTTCTGCGCGAAATTTCATAGCGCTGCAGGACTACCATACGGTGTAATTATGTTCCGCCAGAAAATTGATATCATTTATAGTATTCACATATATATTATTGTGGGTATATAAAAAACAATATGTTGGAAATTGAATAAAAATATTAACATGTGCAATTTTTGTGTGGTTGATTCTGAACCAATCTATTCAAATTATTACTTTTTCCAAGTACGAAAAGTAATAATGCAAAAATCACATATTTCTCAGAATCGCTAATTTCAAAACACCCTTCAAGTAATATTTAAACAAAAAATATATACTTCGATAAATCGAGGTAAACACTTATTTCTCAATTAAAATAAATCTTAACGGTATTAATAGGCAATCCTACAGATTGGAACGAATCTTGAGTTCAGTGCTAAGAAAGAAATTTCCGCTGGAAATTTTTACTTGATAAAAGCGATTTAGTAAGGTTATATCCTATATAATATAGGCGTATATTATGAATTATCCTAATTGAATGCAAGGAATTTAGGGTGAACACTAACTGAAACTATGTTGAATTTAATATTGCATTGGGTAAATCTTACGACTAGTCGCACATGCTGATTTAATACGTCTGACCGCGTTTCAGTACAATTTGTAAATTATTACAAATTTCAATTTCCCCCTGAAAGTTCCACGTGGCGTTCGCGCGCAGTTCCCAAAATTAGGTATTTCAGGTTGAGTCAGCGGTGTATCCAGGGGGGTGGGGGTCAAGTTCTCCCCCCTGAAATTTTAGAACCCTGTGTATAGTAGGCTGGCAAAAAAAAGAAGATTTTGTTGTTATCTCATTTCCCTATTTTCTTGCATTTGGTTAAAAATAGATTTTCAATTTTTTATAATTAAAAAAAATGTTTAAGTCGTGGTCCAAGGCCTTTAAACGCTCAAAAGTGTTAATTTTGGTTGATATCTAAAAATGATAAATGGCAATAAAATTATGTTAGGCATCACTGAAAATAGTTGACCCTAATTTTATTCGGAACATCACCGCTAGAAGTGAAAAAAACACCCTCTATAGGGGATGAAATGTTATAATGTGTATTTTCAATATACCATAGATATTTTTGGCCTTAAGTGATTGAAAATCAGACCCTTCAGAAGATAAAATGTGTAAAATACCATGTTTTTGAGAAAAGTGCCTAACGGTTTTACTAGGGTATCTGAAAATGAGGCTGGGTCTGATTAAAAAGTAACTCACCTCATGCAAGCTAGGTTACGACACTTAGCAAGAAGTAACTACCCTCTGTAAAGAATAGAAATTTATTTGTAGTTTCTTTTTTAGTTTTAGACCCAACTCTTAAGATCGACGCATCCATTCAATATGTGTCTGACAGCGCCTTGAATGGGACTCTATGCAATAAGTTCTGAGTATGAGTCTATCTGCATTTTTTGCGATTTTGAGATATCTTTGAGATAATAAGGGAGCAAAAACGAAAATATAAATGACTCCTTCCAGTTAATTCCCCTGCATTATAGGTATATGTGTATTCTGAAACAAGGTCGAAAAGTTAAGACACATTTATAATAGAGTACTCCAAAAAAAGCAAACGTTTAAATGTTCATGGGCGACTGGAAATTCATATAGCCTGGGAAAAATTAGAATATGCCTATTTTTTTATTTTGTTGTAGAGTAATTTTTCAGCTCGCTAAAAGCAATTGTTCCTCTTACGGAGTTTACGCGTAAAAATACAACTTCTTTTTCAAGTTCAATTTTTCATAAGAAGTTATGAACCAATGTATTCAGTCTTGGAGTTATTTATTCTCCGAGATTTGAAGATGGATTTTCTCAACTTTTTATATTTCAGAAATATTATGTAACAATTGTACAACAAGGAGAATTCTACCAAAATTGCAGTGTTTGCAGATTTATTGCACGCTTTGGTTAAGTTTGTGTGAAGTGAAATTTTTACAGAGTATACTTTAAAGTTTTAAACCTCTCAGAATGAATCTGGAAAAGAAAAACTGAAATGGTCAAAGATTTACCATAAAAAAAATAGTTTGAAAAATGGGGAAAAACTGATCATTTTACTTTAATTTCTCCCGTAGGCTAACAGGTGAAGCCTTTATGACGATTGCAATAAAACGCGCCGAGTCGAATTTTGTTGGTGACTCGAAATACAAACTGACCTTAACGGTAGTGGCAGAACAATAAGACCGCAATTGTCAAGTAATAAAGTTTTAGGGTGTAGGTCTCTAGGTAGAAAAGCGTAATAATAACAGGAATGAAGAGTGGATTAGTGACCAGAGGCCAAGCAGGTGAATCTTTGGAGTGGACTGACAGTTTTATCACTCTAACATTACTTTGTCAAAAATTTTAAAAACATGTTAGCGAGCTGAAAAATGACTCTAAAAACAAAACAAAATAATAGACATATTCTGATTTCGCCTAGGGTATACGAATTTCCAGTCGCCCATCAACATTTAAACAGTCGCTTTTTGTGGCCCACTCTGATATATAAATTAGAGAAAGAATTAGAATATTCGACAGAAAAGAAAGTTATTTCAAAATATAACATCCAAAATTGCGTACAAATGATTTTGTTTAAGAATCACAGTTGAAACGTAATTGTCGACAAGCATTATATTATCTTTTCATTAAATAAGAAATGTTTTTTAATGCAATGTTGGCAACCGTGTATGTGCGGATGGTGTTTCGTCTGCACCATGGGGCATTTAGAGGTTATATGTTCACGATGTATGATGTCGGTCGATCATTCTGTGATTATCATAAAATCTTTGTGATGATAACATTCAATTTTTCATGTTATTATCAAAATTATTAGAATGGTGAGAAATAAGTCACTGCTTATTATTACGTTTATATTATTGTCTAACATAGGTTAAAAGTTAGTGAACACTAGAAGTACCGGCATGTTCTGATGATTTTTGAATGATTTCTGAATAATTTTTTTTTCAAGTGCACATCCTATATTTCCGAAAAAATGGTCAAATACTCCTATTTATAAATAACACAGCCCCACAAAAAACAGTAGGTTGTCCGACGGACAAGAGTAGTCACATCCTATGTGACTATGATGATGTATTTTGAGACTAAAAAAAAACCTGAGGGTGATTGCGGAATTTTGACCTTGGATTCGGATTCAGCGACCCAAAATCCATAGGATGTGACTACTCTCGGTACTTCTAGCGGTAAACACTTGAAACCATTATCATTATTTTAGAGCAGTAATCCCAACATTGGCATGTAAAACGCCACTGCCCATCCCTGATTGTGCAGTGTCACTCTGCTTATCCAAGGATGGGTAGTAACATTCTACATGCCAAAGTTGGTATCACTGTTTTAGGGTGTACCTGTGACCTATTTTTGAATATTTAAAACTTTAATCAGCTCTCCTGAAAAGTTTCTAAAGTGCGGATAGACTCATACTCGGCACAAATTACATAGTCTCGCAGACGGTGTTGTCAGCATATAGGCTCACATTGAATGGGCACTGAGAGAATGGTGAACACATTAAAAAAAGACAGCGAATAAGTAAAACAACCATTTATTACCACTTACATTTAGGTCTAACTAATCTTACTTAAACTCGTTTATATTTCTTACGCATATGTGCCCTTATCTATAATTAGGTTTTCTAATTTAAAATCATTTATATTCCATTCACCTAAACTTTTGCCTTTCGGTTTTTTTAGTTCGTAAACCGTAGGCGAAATTTTCTTTTTAATAATAAAAGGACCTTCATACTGGTCATATAACTTACCCGCCTTTTTATCCGCTTTGTTAGACAGTTTGGTTACCCTTTTTAGAACCCTATCTCCTATTTTAAATTCTATTGGTCTTCTTCTTAAATTATAATTATCGCCTTGTCTATTATTTGCTATGTCTAGGTTTTTCTGAACTTCATCTTTAATGATTTGTAACTTTCTTAGTCTATCGGTCCATTTGTCGACGCTCTGAAATTCAATATCGCTATCGTTTTCTACATTTTTTTGGAGTGACTGAATTGGTTCTAATTCGCGACCTAAATTCAGGAATGCCGGGGTGAATTGGGTAGACAAATTTTTGCTAGTGTTTATTGCAAACTGCAAATCGTCTATATGTTCGTCCCAGGTGGAATGATCGTTATCTAGATAGGTTTTAATAATTTGCTTAATTGTCCTATTATAACGTTCGGTTGGGTTGGCTTGGGGGTAATATTTTGGTGTTTTGGTATATCTGATACCGAATTTTTCGGTTAATTCTCTTATAGTTTTGTTGATGAATTCCGTGCCATTATCGGTGTGGAGAATCCGCGGTGTTCCCCAATGCGAAATGACACGTTTGTGGAATTCTGAATCTATTGTGATCCCGTTAGCTTTTTTAATTGGGATTATTTCAACCCATTTTGTGAATAGGTCTACGAACACTAAAATGTATTGATTTTTTCTCTTTTTCGAACTTGGTAACGGGCCCATGATATCGGCTGATACCATTGTCCATGGTTCTTCTAATACCCTTTTCCCCATTAATCCTATTTTACTTTGATTACTTGGCTTTACTCTTTGACAGATCTGGCAGTTTTTTACGTAATTGATTACGTCCGAATATACCCCTGGCCAGAAGTAATGTTCGGGAATTTTCGCGTAAGTTTTCTCTGAGCCTAAATGTCCTGCCTGGGTTTCGTCGTGATTTTCCTGTAAAACTTGACGTCTCAAGCTTTGGGGTACGACTAATTTCCAAGGGTTCGAGTCTGGTAATAGAGTAGACTTTAGTGGGTCAGTTCTGTAAAAGTAGAGTTGCGAATCTCTGATTCGCCATTTTTCATGTTCTTCGGGTCTTTTTTTAACTTGTCTGATTTTGGTAGATTACCAGTCGTCTGTTCGGTCGTTAACGTCTGCTTTTGGTTTTTCTACACTACAAGCTAGCGCAAACGCTATATTTTTTGCTGATTCTCCTGATCTCGAGAGGGCATCAGGGACAAAATTTGAACTACCTTTACGATATATGACTTCGTAGTCATATTCTAGTAACTCTAATGCTCATCTGACTAATCGGCCAGTGGGGGTTTTTAGGTTATGGAGCCACTTCAACGTTAAGTGGTCCGTGATTACTTAAAAGCTGTAACCTTCTAAGTATGGCCTAAATTTTCGTATGGCCCAAACTACCGCTAAGCATTCTTTTTCGGATGCCGAGTACCGAGATTCTGCGCCGTTTAGGCTTCTACTAGCGTAAGAGATCACGTAATTTATACCGTCAATTGTCTGTGTAAGTACGGCTCCTAATCCCGTATTACTCGCGTCTGTTTCGAGTTGGAAGGGTTGAGTAAAATCTGGCCACGTTAATATAGGTGCCGACGTTAAAAGGTCTTTAATTTTTTGGAAAGCCTCATCTTGTTCTAATCCCCAATCCCATGGTTTATCTTTTTTAAGTAATCTATTTATCGGTTCTATTATTTCAGCAGTGTGGGATAAATTTTCTGTACCAACTTGCCATCCCTATTATGCGCTGTAATTGTTTAATATTTTTAGGTTTAGGGAATTCTAGGATTGGTTGGATTTTTTCATCGTCTATCTGGGGTCCTTTGTCGTTAACTTTAAATCCTAAATATTTGATTTCCCAGCAGCCGAACTCGCATTTGTCCGGGCTGATCGTTAAATTTGCCTCATTTATTTTATCTAATACAATATTCAAATATTTTAAATGGTCTTCAAAATTTTGAGTTACAATCACTATGTCGTCTAAGTAACAAAAAAACGTTTGGCTTTAGGTCTGGTGTAATAATTTTGTCCAGAAGTCTCTGGAAAGTGGCTGGAGCATTGGTTAAATAAAACTGGCATCCTTTTAAATTGATACGTGCCTTTTCCCGGGAATGTGAATGCTGTTATTGGTTTTGAGTTTTCGTCTAATGGTATTTGTAGATAGGCAAAATTTTAAATCAATTTTAGAAATGAATTTTGCTGATCTTAAAGTGTCTAATATTTCTGTCATGAGTGGGATTGGGTAAAGATCTTTTTTAGTAACATTATTGACCTTTCTAAAGTCTAGGCAAAGTCTATAATCTTTCCCTGGCTTTTTTATCATAACTATAGGGTTAGACCAATCAGAACATGAGGGTTCTATTATATCCTGTTCTAATAATTTATCAACTGTTTGATAAATTACTTCTTTTATTTTTGGGCTCACGTGGTAATATCGCTGTTTAATCGGATCGTGGCCTTGGACGTCGATTTTATGTTTCGTTAAATGATTCGCCCTATGTTCTTTTCCCTGGTAAATTTTTATTTTGTTTTCTAGACGTTTTTCTGGTTGTGATTGTTGGCTTTCGTTAAGCTCAACAATGCCTTCGCAATTTTCTGGCGAACAATCACTTTGTTCGTCGATTTTTTCTAAATTATCCGAAATATTATTTAATTTATTTGCTTTATTTTAAAAATTTACCCATTGATTTCTGTTATCGATTTCTGAAATCTCCTTGGCTTTTTGAGATTCCTTTACTATTTTATTTTTATCAGTAACTTTTTTTATAATTCCAAAGGTTACTGTCTTGAGTCTTATAGTTGTCCTCGTATTTACTATTATAAAAAATTTTTCCTGACTCATTTTCCTTGGTTTTCCTCCTAATTTTCGGTTTACTGAAACTAAATGAATCTTGTGTGCCTGAGTCGTCGCTAGTGTCTTGGGTGGGGATGCTCTCTAGGGGTTGGAATTTGTTGCTCGTGGGGATGCTTATTAAGCTTGGGATATTTTTCGTAGGATTTATTACAGTAATTTGGGCGTTTTTTATTTTTTGGGATTGGTTAGGATTGATAGGTACTGGGGGAATTTCGCTATCTTTTAACTTTGGGCTACTTTTGTTCAGTTCTCTAGTACTTTTGAGGTTAATACTACCTCCGAATTTCAGTTTCCTATCTGAATTCCTATTTTCTTCTTTTTTACCTAATGGTTTATCCCTAATATTTACACTTTTCCTTTCCTTAATTTCCTTGACTTTATTGTTAGGTTTAGTTTCGTTTTTGTCATTAATTATTGGGAGGGGTAAAGCATTTGGGTGTGCTTCCATAGGATAGCGTGTAGGGGGACTCCCTGGTAACCACCAAGTTTCTGAGCCATAGTCTAGGGTCATCCGTAAGGATTTTATCATGTCTGTTCCTAAAATACCTACGGATTTTAATTTTGGGACTAACCTAAACATTAAGTGTTTCGTTTTATTTCCGATTATAATTGAAATTACTACCTGTCCAATTATTTCGACTGTTTCTCCATTTTCGACCATTAATTTTCGCGCAACGGGTTCAAAAATTTAATATTTAGAATTCTGGATTTTTTCTAGCAATTCCTTGCCAGCGTAAGAATGTGTGGCACCTGTATCTACTAAAATTCGAAATAAGCTACCTTCGAGTTTTGTCATCAGATGAAAACGTGTTTCTGTTATTTCATCCTTATCTGAATTTAAGAATTCTGGCGTTCCGTTATTAGGTTGTAATATTTTTGGTTCTAATACCAGCCCTTCCAGTTTCCCTGGTTATATGTGTAATATGGGCATTCCCTTTTAAAATGACCTGTTAAACCACAATTATAACAATTTGAATTATTTGTGTTTTCGTTCACGTTTGTTTTATTGTCCTGTTTTTTGTCTGAGTTAGAACTTGTTTTTTCTTGTGAGTCCTTGTCATTTTTATTTGATTTTTATTACCGTAGTTTGATTTTTGAAAATTTTGTTTACTATTATTATTTTCTGGGTTATTTTCGGATTTTTCTGTGGGGAACTCAATCATTGGGTTGCTTTGACCTTGATTGAAACCCAAAGACATTTGATTAAAAATTGGTAACATTTTGTCGTAGAAGTTATATGGATATCTGTATCTATTGTTTTGGAATCTGGGTTCGTGATTTGGTTGGAATGTAGGTTGAAAATTTGATCGGAAACCAGGTGGGAATGCAGATCTGAAGGTAGGTCTGAAATTTGGTTGGTATTGGTTAGGAAAAGGTTGGAATGGAGATGCAAATGGAAATCTGTTTTTGTATTGTTTTTTACCCTGGTAATTTTGGTTTTAATATCCGCTTTTGTTATTATTTTGACCATTATTATTTTCCTTTTTGTCATCTTTATTATTTTCCACATTATTTTTATCCCCACTGCTGTTATTACGTTTTTGTTTCTATTCTGTCCTGTATTTTTGGTTCGGTAATTTGTTACACTTGCCCTCGAATTTTGGATTTGGCTAGCTCAGTTTCCCATTCTTTCCCTAAGTCTTCCAGTTGTTCGAAGGTTTCAAAATCGTTTCGTTTTATATACATTTTATATTCAATTCTAAGGTTTTCGTAGGCTCTGCGTAATTTTCCATTCGCGGCATTTCCTAGGGTACAATTTTGTAAATAATTTCCTAATTTTTGTAAGGTATGAGTGAATGTTTTTGAAATCCCGATCGTTTATTTTATAACCTCTTTTAAATCTTTTTAATTCTTCAAGGAAATGCGCGGGACTATCGTCTTTATTATTGCGAAATTTGATTGGCCAATTGCTCATAATTTGAAACGGCGTTTGTATCATGCCGAAAGGAAAATAAGTTGCTTGAGTTGTGTGGTTATTGGTCTGATTGTTGAATTCGTAATCTGAGCCTGAGTTGTTAATATGTATTTGTGAACTTCTGTGTGACCTGTTATTTGTTGTCGAGAGTCTACGTGTTCTGTTTTGATTTGTTTCTATCCTCTAAAAGTTCACTGTCATCTGAGTCTTGTAATTTTGAATTATTGATTCTGGTTCTACTACTGTTTTCAATATTGTTGTGGGAAAGTTGACGGGGTTCTGGTAAATTTTCCTTTGAATTAAACTGCACTGAATGTCTGTCACGAGATGCACTTTTATTTTTCCTGTGACTAGGTTCTACTACTTCTCTTTCGTTTTCAAAAGAACTATGAGCTGACGGGTTTAATATAAGTTTTAAGTTATTTGCCCTTTCTTCCCTTTCTCTAAAAAATCTTTCCCTTTGATGGTTCATAAACTCGTTGAACTCTACGCTTTCTAAAAGTTCATCTGTTTCTAAAATGAACTGTGTATTATTTTCCAAAAAGGAATCGCAATTAAAAGTTTCGTTTTTGGTTTGGGGACGATTTTCTGACCTATTTCTATTGCCTAGGTGAACAGTTTCGTTTGTTCCCTTTCTTATGTTATTCCTTTCTATAGACGCGCCTAGTGTGCATAAGTTTTCATGATCCCAATAATATGTATTAATAATGGGATCAAAGCTTCTGTTTGGAATTTGAGTTAGTTCATGGAGTGAGAGTTGGTTATTTTGAGTTTAAGTTGGTTCAGTATATGTTGATAGAGTCAGTCTGCCTCTGTCTGACCTATTGATTTTTATTGGGGTTTCTATATTTTTCCTGACGAAACCTCTACCGCGACCTATCGACCTATTAATTACACAGCCACACAAAAAGAAATAAGTGTCGTGATCTGGGGACGCGACATATGCTTTCCTATGGATTTTGACGCGCTGAATCCGAATCCGATGTCAGAATTTGCCCTACAGGTCAGGGTTTCACCCTAACCTTAAAAAACTTGAAAAAATTAGTATTTCCTGTTCTGGGGATGAGGCATATCAATTCTTATGTATTTTGACGCGCTGAATCTCAATGCGTCATCATAATTGGCCCAATGGGTCCTGGTTGAAACCCTAACCTCAAAAAACACATTAAAATCACTAAAATTGCCCGTTTTTCGTGTTCAAAATCGAACCAGACACATATTGATGCGTTTTGGGGTAGTTGAGTCTATTCAGACTATTTTACGAGCTAACCAGGTAAAAATTCATTCATAACCTCACAACCGTAAAACATAATTAGGTTTCGTGAAACATACTAGGTTACAATATATTCCTAACTTCGCTGTTTACTTCCAGTTTCAGCGCACGAAAAATGTCATTTCCATGGATTTGAGGTATTATTTGAGGTTATGTTTGACGATTGTGAGGTTATGAATAAATTTTTACCTTGTTAGCTTGTCAAAGAGTCTGAATAGACTCGACTACCCCAAAAATGCATCAATATGTGTCTGGTTCGATTTTGTACAAGAAAAACGGGCCATTTTAACGATGTTAAGGCGTTTTTTGAGGTTCGGGTCCAACCAAGACCCTTTAGACCAATTCTGATGGCGGATTCAGATTCAGCGCGTCAAAATACATAAGAACTTATGTGCATCATTCCCGGAACAGGAAGTACTAATTTTTTCAAGTTTTTGAAGGTTAGGGTGAAACGCTGACCTGTAGGGCAAATTCTGTCGCATCCCCCGATCACGACACTTATTTTTTTTTGTGTATCTGTGTTACTTTTGGAACGGTGCCCATATTTTGGGTTGCCGTTAGGACCTCATTTCCAATAGTAGGTCTTTGTGTGACGTAGTGTAAGTTTATGTTTTGGGTTGGAAGTGCAGCGGCACCTTCCAAATCTAGGTTCTCATGTTCGTTTTCCATGACTGTAGGTTTCGGCATTGTAATTTTAATTTTCCCTGATCTCAATTTCATTTATTTTAAAATTAAGTTAGTATTTGTATGGGAAGTACACCCTATATATTCATTCGATGTGGGCTTCTAATTATTAATTCCAATTTAGTTCATGAAATTTTAATTAATTCTTTAATTGGTCATTTAATGATTAGAGATTTCGAAAATATTTTTGTTTTCGTCGTAGGACCTTCTGTTTAGGAGATACATCGCGTGACCTTGTCTTTAACGCACGAGGGTACGGGCTGTACGCGCGAACTCGCTAGCTTTCGCAAGTTTCGTCAAGTTTGGCGATTTAAAGTTTTAATACGAGTCTAAAGTTATGCTTTTCTTTTCAGACTTACTTTTTCTCCCTTAGCTAATTTTTATATTTCTTTTTGTAATTCTATTTTTATTTTTCGAACGCTAAATTTCTAATTTTTCGGACAAAACAAAAAGGAAATTTTTATTGTTCTTTCGAAAAAAAAAATTTCTTTTATTCTATTAATCGATTCCGAATATCCATTTTCCTCAACTTTACCCTGATTTCAATAATTTAGGGGTAAGATATTTTAGATTATTTTCCGTTTTTGGTTTCGATTTTATACTCATTTTGGTCCTGCTCTAGATTTTTATCTTTTTGGGAAGGTCTCGATAACTTTTATAGAGCACTGTTAGTTATGAAAATGGCACCTACTTTTTAATAGCCAGTAGCATACAATTATCGAACAATAAATGGAAAGAGGTCACATGAATAGGCGAAGAGTTATGAAATCGGCACGAATATATACATAATTGGATCCAAAAAATCATAGAGCATGGTAAAAGAGAGATCACAAATCATGGTAAATCATACATAAAAATCATAAAATATCAGTGCAGTTCCTGTAAATTATATTAATATGCATATATCATATGAGTGTCACAGTAGTGTGATATCATAATTATCCTAGTAATAAGGTTAAAATCATTTTAGGCATGGCAACGGATCAACTAGCATGCAATTTGATTGAGAAAATTTTGATAGTTTTGGAGTAAAGTCAGTAGTGAGATTTTAAGCTTGAATTTGTGTCTCCTTTTCTCTCAGCTGGTTTTAGGATTTTGCAATGATAAGATGTGGGTTTTTTGGTTGGGCGCCAGGTATGACGAGGGAGGTCTACCGAGGAGGGAAGTAGGATGAGGGCACTGAGAGAAGGGTGAACACATTAAAAAAAGACAGCGAATAAGTAAAACAACCATTTATTACCACTTACACAGACGGGGGCACCGCCAGACCGTGGTGAAGACGTGTGGTGTAGATGGTTGGCCCAGATTGGGACTGTGGATAGAGACCTGGGGGTCCTTTTCCAGAAGATGGCGTGGAGTAGACTGTCCTGGAGCCGGAATGCGATGATCGGCGGGCTGAGCGGGTAGAGAGCGGAGCACTAGTGTAGCACACGGGGCACGGGTGGCACAATCGGGTTTTCGGTTAGGCGAACGAGTCGAGACTGAGCAACTGCTGTCAAAGATATTATATACCGAGATGCGGCAAGTGGCGGCGGAGTAGGGATAGAATTAATAGTAGGTCAGGATAAATGTAGACGTCGCTGTCGGCGAAAATCCCAACTTACCCCGCTGTGCCTCTCCACCCGCTGAAGTATCCATCCCCTCTTT
>CAKNWW010205537.1:0-12973 GCA_932074435.1 Andricus kollari
TTTCATAAATAAATTTTCTCTCATAGCCCATTTCCACCGTTTTTTTCAACTCATCTGACACCCACACGCCCTCAATTTCTCGCATAGCAGGGTCATGTTGACAGTCTTCCTGTTGGAGATTCACACAACAGGCATTGCAGAGTGGGAACATGAGTTTGTTATGTATTTTAACTGGGAGTACTGGGTGATAGAGATTTTGAGGCGTTAAAACACGGCATTTTATGAGTACTTCCAAACTGTTCAAATTTTCAAAACCATCACCAACTATAGTGGTGGCCCACGGGTAATTTTCCATATTTCAAGATAAAAGGATAGAGGGATCAAATATCTATATAATGTAGTGTCTCACCATCCTCAATCTCGTAAAATCATGTGGTATTTCCTGTATGACCACCATAAAATGCATCTCTAGGATTTATTGCGTTATTTAATAATAACGGATGATTTTTCAGAAAATTTATCATATCCGGAGAATTTTGTTTTATTGCTTTAACTTTACATTCCCACATTTCTGTGAGAATGTAACCGGCTTTTCGCAGCTTTTCGCTTTGAGCACGGGTACGTTCAAAACGTTCATCAAACGAATCCCCATTATTTAGACGCGTGTCGCGGTTGATTTTCATACAATCGGTACGCCCATGCCCGAAACAACCGCGAAACTGTAGAATATACTTATTTCCCTGGCCTTCGTAATAACCATCGACCAGCACTCCCTCGGGTGTACGATATTCACGGGACCTGGCTGCATGTCTAATCTCTTTACCTAATTCTTTCTCGCACCACAATAGCCACTCGATGGCTATGTTTGACTGGTTGTTGGCTCGTCGGTAGCCACCAGGAGGTTCAATACCTGTAGTATCTGGTTTCAGAACGTTTTTCCGAAGCACACGTGAACATGTTGAGGCTATCGTGACGCTTTCCAATGCATGTAGCACGCAGGCTCGCCACATCGTTAATGCAGTATTCGATCAGTTCTATGTGAAAATAGAAAACGTACTCAGTGTCTTTTTTGAGAGTTTCGTGGAGGACCCTTGTAGTCGATGCGGTCAGGCGTGTTGAAGAGGTGGGGGAAAGTGCCATTTTTAACTCTGTCAAACCCGAACGCTTTCGGGAGTTTGCTTGAGGGCATTTGTAGATAGTTTAAACTATCTATAAATTTTACCCAACCTAGCTTCATTGATATGATAGTCGTACCGTTTGTTATAATGTCAGGCATGATTCGGCTACCTTTTCTCTCAACCAAATATTTCAAAATGAATTGCGAATCAAATGCTTTTGCATTATGCGCAATGCAAATGATTACGCTAAATTTATTTTGTTGCCTGGTGACTAGTTCGACAAACTGGCCAACTGCATTTTTGCCCTCGAAAATATGTTCTCGAAAGCCACAATGCTGGCAAATTTCTTTCATATTTTCAAGACCTATACAGCTGGTGCAAACTCTCTGTGCCACATAGAGGTTTGGCTTGTGAACATTATTATCCGGGTCACTAGGTAGTTTTTCACACTGTTGTGTTTCAAAGTCATAAAAACAAAACTTATTAGTTTATTGTTTTTTACGGCTTTGTCCAAACAGGAGAAATAAAACATTGGTGATTAGAATAACGACGACACTTGCAGCTAAAGCAATATCTTTTTCCGCATTCATGGTTTCTTTCCACCCACGAATTAATAAAACGTGTGCAGCCCGTGCAAATGCGCAAAGTATTGCAAACGGACGTTTTTGCGGACAAAGATTTTGCCTTAATATGATCGGTAAAACATGTCTGCCCGTGAAAAGGCCTATTACAGTCATCACACTTAATATTAACAACATTCGGACTTTCTGCACTAGTCTGACATGGGTTTGTGGACCGGCAAGCAGCACATATGTTTGAGCAACTATGCCCAGCAGGATTCAGATAGCTCTTTATTGCATGGGATGCAAAATCCTTGGCTACTTGCCGCTGCCGTTTAATTTAAAATAGGGTAAAAATGTTTGTCATCGAGCATGATATTTAAGTTATACAATACCGTTTCACCTGTCACAGTAACGAGATCGGTCCCATTGTAAAGGGGTGATTTAACGCCCTTTCCAAAGGTGGAAAACCTCTTCCACATTTGTCTCATCTGCCATATCAGCATTCACATGGACTAACTACTGATGGGTTGCTACAGGTGGGACCTCGTTTTGAGGGTAGTGAATGGGCATCGTCATTACTTCGTTGAACACTATAATTAAAACAAGAAATTATAATAAATTCACGTAATATTGTGAACAACCAGTATACACATAGCCACACAGAGGCACATACAAACACACACCATAGTTCACACGCGCAATATACAGGGTGTCCAAAAAGAAACGAAACACCTAAATAATTTTACAGGTACAATATTTTTCAAGAAGATCAAGGTCATTCTTGAAGTAACTTTTAAGAAGGAATACAGTCGTGACCTTGAATTTGACCTTGAGCTTGACCTTCATGGTTATTTCAAGGTCAACTTTGTTTGTTTGTTTTTTTAAGTGGGAACCCCTATTTTTGACAACGGAAATGGAAATGGCGCGAAATTTTACGTCCAAACATGTACTCAGGTCGTGGGTCAAGAGTGATCTTGAACTTCAGCTGAAGGTTATTAAGCTTGACCCAGGTATGGGGCAGGTCAAATCTGTACTGCTGCGGCTCAGGTGTTTACGAAAAAGTGCAAAGTCATTGTTGGAGTAACTTTTAACGAGGAATCCAACCGTGACCTTGAATTTGACCTTGAGCTTAACCTTCAAGGTTATTTCAAGGTCAAATTTGTTTTTTTAATTGGGAACCCCTATTTTTGACAACGGCAATCGAAAGAGCGCGCAATTTAATTGAATTAAATTACACTTCTACGACACTTTTGACGAAAAAAATAGAAATTGTTTAGAAGCACATTAGTCGAGCCTTTCTGTGGGCGTTTCAGATTGTAGGAATGCGAGTAATATTATTTTCTGTAAAGCGAGAATAGGGTGTGGCAACAGCATGCTGATGCGACTGTTACCGACAGTGCATATTCACAGTACGATCGAGCTATCAGCTGCCATCCCATTCATTAGGTTTCCTTCCCACTTCACGTCACCCCTACACTTTTCCACTCTCACTTTTTAGCACTTACATTTTTTTCGAAATACAGAGACTTAACCAATATCCTGCCACCGCGAAACCCCTTCTGGGTTCAGAAACTTTTCAAAGTGCCTTTTTAAATCCTTAATCCCGATTTATCGTATCTTAGTGACGAAATTTGAGTGCATCACAGATTTCGCCGTTTTTTTTTTGACACTGTTCCAACACCCTTAAGGAGAAACATGCATAATGCGAGGAAAACTACTGAGAACCCTGAGTTAAATTCTTAGCATAGCGATGCTATGCAAAAAAATGAAAATTTAGGCCTTTTGATTCAAAATTTCTCAAAATTGATTTGAGCCAGCATAAAGGATCGTTAATTCTGTAAAACGGAAGAAAAAAAATCCTTTACAAGCTCCTAGTTTTAAAAAAACGTTCAAAAATTTATTTACGAATTTAAATCAAAACCAACATACGAAATTAGAAATTTTCAAACAAAAAAAAAAGAAAATACTTTGCCGTACCAGTACCTACCAAATCGTTAAGTGAGGGCGTTTGCCGCTTACTTCACTAACTAGTCTTTCTCATTTTATTAGGAATCATCAGAAAATGTGTCACCGAATTTGGTAACATGTAAATCATACGATGCACATTTTGCAAAATTTTGTTAAATTACAAACAATTTACATTTTTTTGCTTATGTTAACACTTAATTAGGAATACAATTAATGATTTTTGTTTAGACTTTTAACGTTTTCTTTCGAGTTATACAGGGTGTCGCAGTACTCAAGGTACATTTTTATATTTTTGAATTCCTCGTGAAAAATGGAGTTGAAAGTAATAATAAACATTTGTTGTAAAGTTAATAATTAATGAGTAATTAACAACGAAAGATTAGCCAATCGGAAGCATGCGTCAGATGAACGGCATTCATGTATCACTGATGAGGGTGTGTGCGCAAAAGAGTAATTTTAAATTTGCAGCAGGTTGTAAATATCAATGGTGCAACTTCACACGGCAACTGAGAGACGAGATTCTTAGAAAATATCTTTTCCTTTGGAATACACGTTGAATTAATATAACTTCCTTTGAGTATTTCTAATTCTGTAGAATTCACTTGTGCTCCTTTGAATTCTTTCCATTTATCTTGAAACCTTTACAGTACACGTTAAATTATTTTGAATTTCTTCAAATCTCTTGTATTCTCTGAATTTCAAATTCTCTTAAATCTTTTGAATTCTATGAATTCTTTTGTATTCTCTAAATTAATATGAAATTCTATACTATTTTAAATTCTGTGAATGCTTGTGAAGTTTGTGTATTCTTCTTTATTCTTTTAATTCTTCTGAATTCTCCCGCTATTCTCTGAATTCTTCCGAATTCTCTGAATCCTTCTTAATTGTCTGAATTCTTTTAAATTCTCTGAGCTCTTTTCAATTCTCTGAACCCTTTTGAATTCTTTTGTATTCTCTTAATTCTTTGGAAATGCTCTATTTTTTTTAATTCTGTGAATTCTTGTGAAGTTTGTGAATTCTTTCATTATTCTTTGATTTCTTCCGTATTCTGAATTCTTCCAAATTCTTTGAATTCCCTAATTTATTCTGAATTCTCTGAATTGTTTTTAAATTTTCTGAACACTCTAAACTATTTTGAATTTGTTGAATTCACGGTATCACTGAATTTTTTAAAATGTTTTTTAATTATCTTGAAATCATTAGAATACACGTTGAATTATTTTAACTTTCGTTCAATTTTTTTTTAATTCTCCTGAAATCTTTACCATACACCATGAATAATTGTTCTAACTTTCTCCAAGTCTTTTGTATTCTTTGAACTCTCCTGAATTATTCTGAATTCTTTTATAAATTTTGAAATGTTTGAATTCTTTCCGATTCTCTGAAATTTTCAGAGTTCTGAATTTTGTAATTATTACGAGACTACTGAATTCTTTTAATGATTTTTAATTATCTTTAAATTATTAGAATACATATCAAGTTACTTTGAACTCCTTTAGATCTTTTGAATTTTCTGAATTCTCTTGAAATCTTTAGAATACACGTAGAATTATTTTAACTTCCATCGAGTATGTTATATTCTGCAGAATTCAAACGAATTCCTAGAATCCACATGTACTCCTTTTACTTCTTTTGAAGTTTTTTTGAACTCTCTTATAACCTTTTCAATACACCATTAATTATTTTGAATTTCTACAGTTCATTCGTATTATCTGAATTCTCTGATTCAACGTGTGATTCAACATGTATTCTAAAGACTTCAAGTGAATTAAAAATATTCAAAAGAAGGTGTTCAAACTAACTCAAGGTGTATTCTAATAATTTCAAGATAATTAAAAAAAATTTTTAAAACATCCAGTGATATCGTGAGAATTCGACGAATGCAGAGTAGTTTAAAGAGTTCATAAAATTTCGAAACAGTTCAAAGAATTCCGAAGAATTCAGAGAATTCAAAATAAATTTTGATAATTTAAAAAAATTAAGATAATACAAAAAAATTTATAGAATTTAAAATATGTCACAGAATTCAAAGGAATTCAGACAATTCAAAAATTAGCAGAGAATTCAGAATAATTCAGGAGAGTTCATAGAATACAAAAGACTTGCAGAAATTAAGATCAATTCATGATGTTTTATACAGAATCAAAAATATTCAAAGAAACTTAAAATAATTCAACGTGAATTCTAAACGAAAAGATTTTTTTTGAGAATCTCGTCTCTCAGTTGCCGTGTGAAGTTGCACCATTAATATTCAAAACCTCCTGCAAATGTAAAATTACTCTTTTGCGCACACACCCTCACCAGTAACACATGGACTGTCGTCCATCTAACGCATGCTTTCGATTGGTTGATCTTTAATTGATAATTACTCATTTATTATTAACTCTGCCACACATTTTTATTATTATTTTCAACTCGATTTTTTACGAGAAATTCAAAAATATGAAAATGTACCTTGAGTACTGAGACACCCTGTATATCCTAAAATATTAGTATCACTGAGTTGAAACAAAACATCGAGGACACAATTTGGAACCGAATATTAAGCATTCTTAGAACTAAAATAGTGAAAATGATTCCTATAAGCATATATGACTTCAAAGTTCTTTGTTCATTAATATCTCAATTGTTGTGTATAAATTTGTATATAGGTGCATGTCTACGAGAGCTGAAATCAGAGCTGTATTTTAGTTTCTCATTTCTAAACAAAAGCAACTCAAATTATGAAACTTTTCTAAAAACTACTTCGATGTAAGTACTTTATCGTAGTATCATACAAACACACGGAAAAGTGCGAGTGAGGCACCTTTTTAAAATAAACTATATTTATCAGGTTATGCGAGTTTGTTTTCTTTTGCTACCAGAAAAAGTTTTTCGAGCTGTCAAGTAAAATGAGTGTGTATGATGTATAATATAATTAATACTTTTAGTTAAGTGACTGACATAAGATTGCGGTTATCACAGGAGTGAATTATGAAAGTGATAAGAATAGGATTTAATGAAATTGTATGGACATGAAATCTTGCAATTGGAATTGCAATCTATACTTACCACTTTCATAAAGAACTTCTTTGATTACCGCAATCTTATAAAACACACTTAAATTAATTATGTATTCACTTAACCAAAAGTATTAATTATTATAGTTTACACATTTTACACACTCATATTACTTGACAGCTCGAAAAGCTTTCGCTGGTAGCAAAAGAAAACAAACTCGCACAACCTGGTTAACATACTTCATTTTCAAAAGCTGTCTCACTCGCATTTTTATTGTGCGTGAGAAGAGGACACGTGGCGCTTGCGCACTAAGTGAAGAGTGATTAATACTTACACGCCTGGCACCTACGGTGCCGTTGCTCCTATCAGATTCTAAAAAGTTATCCATGGTAGTTCAGTCTCCTTATTATTCCTTCGTGGATGGTATGCATTGAAAGCGGCAAGTAATTCGTCAACATTTTCTTTCGGTGTGGATGTGATTATATCATCTACATAACGGTAGAAGAAAATGTAGTAAAAACTAAGTTTTTTCAGTACATCTTGCTCTAATTTTTCTATTACAAGGTCAGCAATAGCACCATAAAGAGGCGCACCCATCGGCGTGCCGAAATTCTGCTTATAATATTTGCCTGCGAAAACACAATACGCATTATCTATACAAAACACAACGAGCTCAATAAACTGTGTATCTGGAATATTAGTATGTGCTCTGATTTTATGCCAATTTAATTTAAGATTCTTAATTACAAGATCCTTAGGGATGCTCGTAAAAAGTGATTTAGCATCTGGAGAAACTAATATGTAATTATCTGGAATGTGAAAACTTTTTATTTTACTGATAAGATCCCAACTATTTTTTACATAGGTTGCAGTCTGCCATAAGAACTTCTTGATCGAATTGCTAATAAATTTAGAAAGAAAATAGGTTGGAAAGCCACAGAAACATGTGACAGGTCTCATCGGAATATGTGGTTTATGAATTTTTGGCAGGCCAACAAATTTCGGTGCATTAGAGTTGTAACTTTTGAGATATCTAGAAAGATCGCTGTTTATATGTGCCTTTTTTAATAATTTTCCAATCATTGAATTAAGTTCATTTTGAATCTTAGTAGTATGATCTTTATTTAAAGTGATATAAACCTGCTTTTCTGACAACAGCTCTTGGCATTTTTTATTATAATCAGATTTGTCAATTATCACTGAAATGTTACCTTTGTCTGCATCGGTTGCCATAAGGTTCCTGTTGTTGATTAAGAACGTTTTAGTCCTCTTGCCCATTTCCTCAAAATCTGATTCAACATTATTAGCGTATTTGTTATTTAGGAAGCGAATTAAGTTAGAAGCGATGTTAGACCTAAACTCAGTGCGTTTTTCAGCAGGTATTATGTTAATCTTATCCTGTATAGAAGATACCGTATTTTCAACCATTTTACCTTTGTTGACAGGATCTGTACAAAATTTAGGCCAAAAGACCGCCGGGATTATGGGTCTCATAAAAAAACCCATGTTTTTTACTATTCTATCATAAAAACAAATTACTATCTTATCCATTTATTAGTTGTGGCGACGGTGTTTTTACATTGATGCAGTTAGTTCGGACGTAAGTTGAGGTTATGTTTACCTTTGTACTTGACCTCTTATTGTACTTAGATATAACTATCTTACAAATCAGTGTTTTAGTTGGTGGATTGGCGTCTTAGTTTTATTGTACTTATGAGGCCCTTCATCAAAGGGCGAAAACACTAACTAACTATTAACAATATAGGGCCAGTAGCTAAGAAACTTAACATCGAGATTATTAATATCCACATCTGGTCAAAAACATAAACATCTATAGAAAGATATATCGAAGTGTCCAAATACCAAGCTGCCATCTAGGGTAGTGAAGTATCGAAGCTTCAAAATCCCATATTAATTGTATTGGGAACACCAACATCCTCTGAAGTAGGGAACCTTTCTATTTGATTTTGCCGAGATAGCACCTTTCTATTTGGAAACCTCGATATTGAACATAAGAATACATATAGGTATTCTTAATTATTTATCCGTGTCTTCTTTGACAGCGGGTGCGGATGTGATTACCAATGGCAATGTGACTCTCGTAAATGCAACTAGTTCCAAAAAGCCGTATTTCAATACCCTCAACTAATATCCGCCTATCATGGCAATTACAAAATTTTGTGATTCAAAGATATTAAATATGATTGTAAATATTCCAAAAGTTATTTAATGCATTTTTTTATTTACAGAGTACCGAGAAAATTCCGGTTACAATCGTTTCTCCTACGACAAGTATCGAAGAATTCACGTTCTCCCAAACACCCTCAACCTTAGCTCCAGCAAAAGGAGTTGATGCCGAAAATTGCATCTGGAAACCTCTGAGAACCGATTACCAATATTTAAGAGTTATCACTAACACTACCTGGTTCGATTGGTACCTAAATAACTGCTTCCCGATGCACATTGGAGAGCTTCTATTTTTTCAACAAACGTCCGATAACCAATGGACTCAAGAAGCAGTCCCCCTATCGGCACCAGAGACAGAGCAGGGGTGCTATTTCCTCAAATATTACAACAATGGCGCTTACATCAAGGTGATAACGAATGCAACTTGGTTTTGGTGGTACATGAATAATTGTTTCCCTAAGTATCAGGAAGTCTACCTGCCTTTCCAAGACTCTCCGACAACCGAAACAATGCCAGAGGTGCAGGCCACCACACCAGACAGTTGCATTTTAGAACAGTACTTCCCCGATGGTAACTATGTTAAAGTGATAACTAACACCACATGGTTCGATTGGTATATGAGTCATTGCTATCCGAAATACATTGGCAAGATTCTTCCGCTGATTCCATTCACTGATTATGCCTTGTCTCCATCCATATCAACTACATATTCACCGCCGGTTGTGGAAACAACAACAATAGTCAACACGAAACAGCAATTTAATTTCTGCTCAATACTTAATAAGTACGTTAGAAAACAATCGTTCACTACTATAACAGGCTCAACTTGGTACACATGGTACTTGTATAATTGTCCGGAAACCGATTACAAGTGCTGCTAGCTGCTAAAAATATCCAGGATTATAAAAGAAAATCTAAGTGAAAATAAATACGAGTCTTCTTTTCCATGTATTCTTATAATTTAAAAGAAATATAAACAACTGGCTAAAATACAATAGACACGTTCGACTGTAAATTTATTATCCTTTTTATAGACTTTATCCAGCTGATAATTCCTGCGAATAAGCCGCAAAAGGAACCTGTACTGCCTTGTAAAAACAAAATGTTACTTCATGCCCCAAATTGGTCTCAAAGAAATTTCATAAGCCAAAATATCGACTCAAATGTAGACAAAAAAATTGTAAGACTTTTAGAAAGAGAGAGACTTATGCACTATCCACGGAGAAAAGGAAAGCAAATTGTAAGATATAGAACTCTATATGCGGTCTGCGCATAAATTAAATATTTCAATTAACTTCAAGTCCATTAATGCATTGAATTAATAAAACATTGTTTCGAATACGGCCGTTACAAGAATTGGCCAACAAAAATATTATATTGTTTTTATTCCTGACAATATTTTCTTCATTCAACGTTAATATTTTCCGCATACCTTAAAGTTCTTCTGTGAAGCCCTACTTATCATCAGATAATCCAGTCTGTCAAACATAATTTTAGCGTCTTAATAAAGTCATTTAAAATCATATAAATGTGACGTTCTGAAGAAAAAGGACCCAATTTCCCGGTATAGAATTACGTATAGGGGCATGTTGCTGGATAAATTCCCGACATTTGACACATTTGACAAAAATCGTGTTTCGAGAAAAACTTATTTAAAGTTAAAGAGTGTATTGAAGTATTATTTCCCATAAAAACCTCAAATTTGATGGACCGTTTTCTTGCGAAATGTCACAAAATGTTTTTGGTAAATTGTAGCTTATTTTTTAGCACTGAAAAATAACTTTTTTCGTCATCGCACAGTGGGAAAAAAGTTAACATCTTGATTCAATTTAAAAATACTATATAGCAAAATTTTATAAACAAATTCATAGTTAGGGCACTTATAAAGAAGAAAATTGTTTTATTCGTAAGCACACTTTTTTGACACTATAGGTACTTTATCGCACACTTTTTTTAAATACTAGACACTTTTGCGCACAGTACTTTTTTCTTATGTCTTTATAGATAGCCTAGTGCCCCCGCCACCTTCAACGCGAATAACAAGCCCGGGAAGGGGTTCTTTTTATACATGTTTCACAAATAGTATATTACATAGCTAGGGGCGAAAGGCGGCGATTTCTGACGAGTGTGAAGTTTGCTGCTCAAGCGAAGCGAGGACAGCAAACACGCGAGTCAAACATCGCCGCCATTCGCCACGAGCTATGTACGATATTTTTCATAACAAGCGGATCGAAAGTTCGACCTTCGTTGCTTCTTGAGTGATTCGCAGTCGCCTGTTTCAACTTGCTAGTCTAGGGTTGCAAACACGACTTTCGACCCGCTCAGAAGGCAACGAAGGTCGAACGTTCGATGCGCGTGTTATGAAAAAGTATTATGTGGCACAGGTGCACCGAAAAGATCTCTTGCCAATTTCACATGGAATCGTTGCAGATTCAAATCGACATACGCCTTACTTATCTTGCTCGAATTCATACGATTTTTAAATGGCAATATTGAGTTCAGTACGAAAACTCACGATTCCAAGGTTTTATCCCAACTGTGCAGCGTAGGGAGTGATTACATAGGCATTTTTATGGGAAAGATCCTTTGGAAAATGTAAAGATTTGAGAAGGTATTTTTTAGGTCTTACGGTCTTGAAGCAAAATAAGATACGAAACTACTTGAAAGTTCGATTATTTATACTGACATTTCGGCTGTCACTGCGTGCCTTTTTCAAACTAACCTGAATTAAACATTTTGAAGGAAATTTTTTTTCAATTTTAGAGTCAATACATGCCAAAGGCTTAAAATATCAAATTTTATTAGTGTTATAAATTATGGCTCCAATTTTAAAAACAGATATACAAAATATCATCCGTTGAAAAAAGCCTCATAAAAATTAAAGAGGCTTTTCAATTTTTATGAGGCTTTTTTCGAAGGATGATATTTTATACATCTGTTTTTAAAATTGAAGTCATACTTTAAAATTGAAAGTGTTTGTTTCCTTCAAAATTTTTAATACAGATTACTTTGAGAAATATAGGCAGTGATAGCTGAAATAGCCCAATGACTTTAGATCAAATTCGATGTAAGAAACAGAAAAACCGCGGGCGAAGAACTTTCCCCTTCTTCATCCCCCTTGGTATTGCCGTTACAAATGAACCATCCCGCTTCTCCCAACAAGTCCAGAAGCATCCTACCCTCCCGATAAGTTTCCTTTCGCTTCAAATTTCTTATGGACATCTCCTTTTCTCTATCCCATACCTCTCCTCCTTGTTCCCCGGTCCATGCATTCAAGTCCCCCCCTATTAGGACCAATCTCTCATCTTTTTCCTCTGTCCATTTCCTTATTGTTCACCATCCTCGCTCTTTCCCTCTTCTCCTGTACACGCATACTACATCCACAATAACTTTTCCTAAAGTTATTCTTCTAACCATTGCTCCGTCATTTTCTTCTATATACTCTCCCTTTTCTTCCTCTACCACCAGTTCCTTTCTTACCTCTGACACCATGCCACCCATTCCGTTCCCCTTCACATGCGCCTTTCTCGCTGCTTGCATCTTCCACTCATATGCTTTCGGTAATATTCTTTTCATGCCTTTCCACTCCTTCTCATCTACCCACGTCTCACTCATCATTATCACATCCCACTTCTGCAATTCTCCCCAAAATCCTTTGTCCTTGTTTTTTAGTTCGGACACGTTCCAGAAAGCTACTCTCACGTCACTTTTTTTCATTTCTCACTTTTCTTCCTCTCTCTTGTCCCCTTCTTTCTCTACCCGTTTCATACCCTCCCTCAGATCATCTACTTTATCGTCCCAAATCCATATATCTCCGTTTACCCATATCCTATCTCTCCCAATTCTTACCCTTACTCCTCTCAGTCCATGCCTTTCGCTCGATTATCCACTTTCTTCTGCTTTCGCGCCACGTCAGATCTTCTTCGATTCTTTTATTTCTTCCTTTCAATAACGTCTTTTTCTCCATAACTTCATACTTATCCTCTTCACTCGCTAATTTCACTAAAAAGATACATTCTTTCCCCTCATCCTTCCCTCCTAGCCTTCTTATCCCTTCCACTCTGACTTGCGCGCCGATGTCTCTCATCAGCTTCCCAATCTCTTCCTCTTCCTTTCCTCTGTCAACTTTCAAACCCTTCACTATTATATTCTTCTTCCTTTTCGCTCTCTCTTCCCATTCCATTCTTCTTTCAACCT
>CAKNWW010205570.1:0-12712 GCA_932074435.1 Andricus kollari
ATGTAATGTTTCACATGGTTTTTGTGTCATAAACCTGTCACTTTTTATCCACTTTGAAGCAATTTTGTTAAAAGTTCCCTTCATCGCTTCAGAAAAAAACTACAAATCATACAAGATGTCGAGCCTGCAAAATAAAAGTAGTAATCAAAAGAACAATTTTCATGTGTGAAGAATGCGACCCCTACTAAAAATTTGCGGTCGCAATTGCGGCCGCATTTGCGGGCGCGTATAAGAAACAGCATTTGCGGCCGTATTTCCAGTCGTATTTGCGGCCGCATTTCGAAATATTATAAACCAATAAAAAAATTTGCGTTGACTTGACTTTTATAGTCTGAGGTTTAATTAAATAAGCACAACCGTGAATATTTATCAATTAAAGAACAAAGTTTATTGAAATGCGTTGTAAAATTGCTCGTAGAAAATTTGCAAAGTACACAAATGGTATGTTTCACGGAAATAGATACTGCTGAAGGATAGCCAGGTTACAAATAGTATTTTTCTATACAAGTGCACGATGATGTTAATCCCCGCACGAGTGGGAGGTCGCAGCAGGAACCTGAATGGCAAGTCGACGTGAACCAAAGATGAACCGAAGGGTGGTTGTTGTGCCTTCCCAAGAGTGAGTCATTGCTATATTTGAGTTTAAACAATTTTCATTTCCTTATGTTACGTGCCTTGCACGTAAGAGCCTAATAAATTTGAATTTTTTTTAAAACTTGGAGCTGTACAAAAAAGTGAGAAATACCTCACTCAAGCGGCTCGTAACGGTTGCCCACGTAAAAATTAATATTGCGTGGGAATTAGAAATAAACTTTGAATTACTAACTACACGTAGGTCATTGCTAACTTCACGCACGTGTGCCGAACTCCAGTTTCAGTTACACCTGCATGGGAAGTCTCTTTTGCGCACCATGTACAGGCATCCAGAGGAGGCTTTTGCGAGAAGTGCAGGAAAGTCTCGTTTTGGTGCCTGTAGATGGTGCGCGAATTGGCTTTTTCGTGGAAGTTTTGCCAACAATATATTATTTTAAAATGTTTTTGTTTGTCTAAAAGGATGGTGCGTGGCTGGGAAGCCGGTAAGGAAAAATATTTTCGTTACAAAAGTAATTACTATCGTTACAAAATAAATAACATTGCGACCGGTGATAATCGCTGCTAAAGAATTAATTTTGTATGAGTTCAATTTTTTCTCTCTGCACTTACGTGCAATTAATTGGCGTATGCTAATCAACATTTCCATTTAAAATCATTTTTCACGTAATTATATTTAAAGTCCAATTAATAAATTATTCTCATTGTCTGCTGTTACGGAATTTTCCATTATACTAGCCCTAGCCCTGTGCCTGACCGGTTGTCTTACCAAAAATCCGTAATACTAGACAGTGCCTAAATTATGAATCATTGATGACTAAAAATGCGTGAGAAGATTAATATTGATAAATATATACCAATTAATTGTCGAGGACTTTCGCAATTACAGTCGTTGCCTGTTATCCGCGTACACATTTCGCCGAAAAAGATACCCTCTCAATAAGCTACAATTTTGCGTTGTCGCGATTTTGAATTACAGAGTTTATTCCATGGCATTACGTCTATTTATGTACAATTACAGGTACATTGCTCAGCGTAAATTTTTCTGAATGGAGTTCTTATAACTATCAGTTGTTTTATCACTGTTTCAGTTTTTGTAATATAATATCGAAACTTTTGCTGAGAGTGGGGAGGCCTGTGGTCACTTGGAATTCACAGACGTTCAGGGGTCTCCACTCGAAGGCGAATGATTCCATATCCTCTCATTGCATCTGGGCAAATGTCGACGGCTTTTACATTTATGATCGATTATTAATTTTTCTCCGCATCTAAATGAGGTATCAAATTGAAAGTTTTGGAAAATAAAAGAAAGGACCTAAATTGTAAGGAACGTTTATGTATTGATGAATTTTTACTGCTACAAAGCAACATTTCCAAAATTTATTTGTTTGCTTGTAAAAATTTAGTAGTACACTGTGAAAAAAGATTTGTGTAAAATTACAAAGTTTCGGAAAATTACATATTGCATCATTGTAAACTTCACACAACTCATTGTGTGATTTTAAAAAAGTGTGTGAAATGACAACTTCTAGCGATGTAAATAAATGGACCCTCGAACAGTAGTGTAATATTACACACTAGGTACATACAAAATTACACATTCCCTCGTACGAAATTTACGTTCAGAAGGGAACATTCAGTCGCAACGTGTAAAAATACCATGGGTCGGTAAAATCGCATTCCTGTAATTGAAAAGATTTTGGGTTTATAATTAATTGAAAATTTAGGATAATTAATCAAATAATATGTGAATATGCAAGCGTCTCTCGTTTTCGTTTTTTATCGATGCGTTCGTCCTCTAATTTTGGAGCACTTTGATTTTTAATACGAATTCAACTTTGTTGACAGTTTTCACACAAAAATAGATAAAATTCTAGCTATTCCTATCTTGTCTTTTACATTGTCTGCTATTGGAACGAAAACATTCGGCTCTTCAAAATGTATATTTTATATTTTTGTTACAGAATCTATGAACTGCAAAAAATGCCCATAGTATCTTATGTATTTTAGGTAGGTGGTGACGTGTCCGGCTTTTGTGTGTCTTCAGTCACCATGAAATTGTGCTAAGTTCAAGCTTCGAGTGTTCGAATCCTTTTACCTAATAATTTTTATTTTATTTCATTTTTTCATCAAATGAATTTTACTTTTTCGTGTGTAAAATTACCGTTCAGCGATGTAAAATTCAAACGATTTTTTTTACAGTGTAAATAAACGTTCCTTAGTCCCTTTTTTTTACTTTCCCAAACCTATCAGTCGGTAAAGTAGGGATAAGGTGTCACATGCCCTTAATAAACATACTTTCCGTAAAAAGACAAACTTATGAAAATCGAATTAAAATTACGCGCTATTCGGAGTCACGGCGTACTTTTCGTACATCATGGAGCGATCGAAGAGGTAGTCGATATATAGAAACAATGTTACAACTTTGATACCTTTGAATAGGCTTTACATGTATAAGATGCTAATTTTAATTTCAGATACTTAGCTTCGGAACAGTCATTAACTTTCTAGTTGCACAAACCGTTGATAAAATTTGAATCAGTCGATATTCCGTATTTGAAAAATCTCTAAGACAGTGATTTTATCCTCATAATAGCTTAAAACAGTAGTGATTTGGCACTGCACATATGTACTCAACTTCTCCAATTTTCAGAAATATACAAATTTGATTTATTTCGTTCGTATTTATAGAGCAAAAATCATCCCCCCAGGTCGTTACTTTTTGAGGAACTGCGCAGAGATTGGGATGAGAGTTAACAATTGAAAGACGTTTGGCAATCGTGTGCTCTTGCCTAGATGATTCGCTCACTAGAATCTGTTAAATCTGAATATAAGCCCCATTCGTAAGTTTAGCAAAACTATTATTTGAACGATCATCATTAGTCCTTTCTTTTGAGTAGATTCAAATATCTTCGATCATTCTTGTATGAGAAACTATATCTTCGGGCAATTGGAGTTGATCAATCCATCTTTTTTTTGCGGCTTTAGCATCACCGAAATTTCTCACATAATTAACTTTTAAGGTGTTTTCTGCAATTCGTCCCTTTCGATTAAAGGAGTATGCTCTCATCGTTTCCGAAGCGTCAGAAAGAATATGCTTGTTTAAAATAATTTGACATTGAAGCATAGACAAATGTCGACAAATATGATTGGGAATCCCTTTAGCAGACTCAATCATTCTGAGTAATTTACTGTGAGCTGTTTCAAGAGGTTAAGCTGTATGACTCAATGACGGACCCCAATATTCAAGTGATTTTACCCAATGTAGTAGTTGGTGAAAATTGTAGATCATAGCTCCTTTTGTGTAATACTCTTCAGTGTAAAGCATAAACTTCTTCACCAAATATTCCATGCGTTCTAATTTAGCTTGAGTAATAGTAGGTTTTCGGGATATATGTTCTGTTTCAACAAATAATGCCCAATGCTCTACTAGTATCTTTTCTAGAAATATTTCCAGAATTGGTAAACTGAAGTACAGTGTCCAATTCTCCCATTCTTTTGTTTTCAAATGCGAGCTGTCGCTTATTGACCGCGTTAAACGCATACTTTGGTGTGGCATTTAAATGATGTCCAGAAGTTTGTCGATTTTTTTTCTGTCAGCAACAGATAAGGTGCTCGACATTGCTGAAAGCTTGTTGTCAAACCAATAGTCTGCAAATTGTCCGAAGCGCATGTCGTCGGGTACGTATCCAAGTACGATGTCAAATTTCTTTAAATTTATCAATGATGATACGCACAGTACCAAACGCACAGTCACGATCTGAAGAATTACCAGGATTCGTAGGATATAAAGAATTAACCGGATTCATAAGATTAGCCATCTGCTGATGTGTTCCAGAAGTCCTAGGATCGGCAGGTAGGACTTGATTGTTGTGGGTGTTTTTTGGGATTGGGATTTAGTCTGTGTTCAGACACTGGATTGGCAGAATCTGAAGTGTGTACTGCTTTTTTTTTTTTTTTTTTTTTTTTTTTTTTTTTTGCGCTGATTACGGTGAGGAATTATAATAGGATACTTCCGGCAATGCCGTTATTTTAGGCATTGGTTACCCTTTCATGTCGGTCTAGGCACCAACTACAGCTGTAAAAGCCGTTATATTGGGTGATACCTTGCATGGATGCTTGTGCAATAGAATCCACGCAGCAACAAAATGCATAAGGTTTAACAAGTCGCATTTCTCTTCGTATTTTGCATGAAATTGCGGAGTTTGCCATAGAATTGATGGCTTTGATGAACGCTTGAAGAAAAACATTTATGTCCGGTTTGCCTTTCCAAACCAAAAGGCACAAACTATAACGTTTGCTGTTCTAGCCTCCATGGGTAACTTACTGGGGATTACATAAAGTTGATGCACAGGATCTGTTGAACCTTCAAATTTGACTGCTCCGTCGCAATGAAACGTGGAAGTTAGATAATTTTTTCTACTTTCAGGATCTAAGCTGTTCGAAAAATCTCTATACTCTTTCCCATCATATATATCTGTATAAACACCAGGTTGATGATTTCTTTCACGTGTTACATGGTGATAGTACTCATCGTTAAACTCTAATAATGCTTGTATGTTACTTTTTATGTTAAATGTCGAGTAGAAAGTTTTGAACACTCTACGACGAAGTGAAATTACTTTTTTGCAAATTGGACATTTTTTGCCGATCTACAGGTACGAAATATGGAAAAATTCCGTGATAAGTTACAAAATCCGAAGAAAAGAAAATCTTATCTATTAAAAAGCGTGAATTTGGCAGCACTGGCCTTCCAAACATACAATTCACTAATTTAAATAATTCTGTCACCGCAGTGTGTGTTAGTTCGTGCACAATGGCGTACTTAATTAACATTAAAAGTAATTCAGCACGATTGACAACTTTCGGTGCATCAACAACCGCCAAAATGACGTCTGCTTATAACACTGTCATTAATTCATTGTTGGGAAGGACATTTTCCGTAGTATCGTCAAGATAATTTTCTAACAGTCGATTATCTTCTCCTAGTCCTACGGGAAATTCGTATTCTTGATTGATTTCTTCATCATCACCATTACCGTCATCTTCACCGTCGTTATCTTCATCGTCCCCGTAATATGCAATCTTGAAATTTTTATAACATTTTTTTTAGTCCCGGTAACCCAGCTGCATGTCTATCTATTCTAATTTAATTATACTTATTCAGGATCCCAATACACTACTTTTTCGCGTTGTAGCAATTTCAAATCCCAGAATTTGTTATGTTCGATCCACCCTAATATGTATCTATTTATTTTTTGTTGTTGACTTGTAATGGAGAAATTGATGTCGATATCTTAGGTTACATTAACGAAAAGCACGCTGTGACTGCGAATGCTCGCCTGTAGATAGCGCGCAATAGACTTCACATGCAGATATAACAGAAAATGGAGTTCGGCACTAGTGCGCAAAGATAAAAATGACTCACTCATGGGAAGGCACAACACTCACCCTTCGGTTCATCTTCGGTTCACGTCGACTTGCCCTTCGTGTGGGGATTGCCATCATCGCGCACTTGTATCGAAAAATTCTATTTTAACCTGGCTATCCTTTAGATATTAAAAATATCAATAATCACCAATTTAAAAATGTCATGCATCACATAAACGTATCTATATCTGTGAAACATACCATTTTTGTACTTTGAAAATTTCCGGCAAGCAATTTTACCACGTATTTCAATAAACTTTGTTCTTTAATTGATAAATATTCATGGTTGCCTTATTTAATTAAACCTCAGACAATAGAAAATTAGGTCAACGCAAATTTTTTAGCGGTTTATAATATTTCGAAATGCGGCCGTAAATGCGACCGCAGATGCTGTTGCTTATACGCGCCCGCAATTGCAGCCACAAGTGCGACCGCAAATTTTCAGTAGAGACGTACCATTATGCAAAGAAGAATTCATTGCGTATCATCATCAATCAAAAATGTAAGTACTTTTGTACAAAATTATAATACGAATAATTTAAGAATGTTCACGTAGGTGAAATCTTAATTGAGGTATGTCAGTGTGTGAGTGCGTGACGTATGCTTCTCTTCAGAATATCTTAAATTAAGCAGTACTCATCAAGAGAGAGAAGTGTTAACACGTGAGCGCGTGGAGCTAAGATTAAATTGCTCGAATTTAAATAAGTAATTCTCCTCAATTTTGTATCGATGATAAGTATAAAGTAGAGACAGGGGTTTATTTGACTAGTTTTATTAAACGTATTAAACAAAAAAGGACTTTCACCTCATTATTTCAATCATCGTTTTTTATCGCAATTATTTCTGGCAAGAAATTAAAATACAAAACAAAGTTACAGTCCACAAAACAAACATGGTCCTTCGAGCCGGATAATTGTGGTAAGACTCTAAAAAACTTACAATTTGTGGTTGAAAGTTCTGAAAACCATTGACATTTTCGTGAGTGAACGGTTCGAGGAAAGGAGCTGCAATGGTGGGTTTGAATTCATAACGACTATCGCTATTGCGAACCAGAAGATTTTCTTTGGTTCTGGTGTCAAGTGAAACCTCTTTATAGAGAAAAAAATTTGTTCCTAAACTCGAAATAGTGATTAAAACTGTGAATTCGACTCGTGAACTTGTACACGAATTTACAAGACTCATGTAGAAATTGGTGATATCAGATGCTATCATTCCTTTCGTTTCACCTCTACAGTGACATTATTGACCGAATTGTGATGGAATGGAGTCTCACTTCGTTTGCTGAAGGCTGTCTCTTTCTAATATCGATTTTGCCACAGGAGAATTACGTCCTGTGTTATGAACTCTTATCGTGCTTCTCGCTCCGCACAGGTCCTACTGGTACCTAACGCACTAGTGCTATCTCTCGCTTAAGACTTGTTCACTCTCGTAAACGCGTACTCGTGTAATTGGGAGTTGATTGACTCAAAATTAATATTACGCTCACTTTCGTGGATCATGCAAAGAATAAGTGATCACTTTCGTGATTAATTTCAATCTATAAATAAAGTTTCGTTCACTTTCGTGATCTAATTTCGAGAAATTCATCTCTATTTTTGAAGCTGAGTTTTCTTTAGGAAAATGGATTCCCTAATTGAACAGCAGGAGTTCCTTTTTGAGAAATTGAGGTCAGTCACTTACTTTTAAAACGATTGATGCCGGAGAGGTATCATTGGCTGTAGTTGAAGGAAGAAAGAAGAAGCTAGATGAGACATGGGGAAAATGTGAGCTGAATGAGATTCGAATTGTTGCGAATGCAAAGGCGCTGAAAACAGTCTGGAATTGATTACTTTGTAAATTCTGCGTATTCTAAGGCTGAAGAGGAATATTTTAAGGCTCTTGATTTTTTTAATGAAATTATATGTGGATTAGTTCAAGAAAATATTGCAAATTTAAATATTAATGATACAACTGCTAATGTTTCTAATTCAAATAGTTGTCAAACCATTCATCACGAGTATGGAATGAAACTACCTGATATCGAAATCCCTAAGTTTTCTGGTGATTATCTAGAATGGCCTAATTTTCGAGATTTGTTTCAATCAGCAATCAATAAAAATTTCAGAAGACCTAAAGTTCAAAAGTTATATTATTTAAAAACGAAATTAACTGGTGAAGCTCTGCAAATTATTAAGCACATAACACACTCTGAGGCGAATTACCAGATAGCTTGGGAAGCTCATAAAGCTCGATATAATGATGAAAGAGACTTAATTAACTCTTATTTACATTCGTTTCTCTCTCTTCCGAATATTTCTAATGACGTGTTCGAGGATTTGAAAATATTGCGTGACACTACAAATGAAGCATTGCTAGCTCTTAAGAATCTCAATTGTCCGACTGATCAATGGGATCATTTATTAATTTATTTGCTCGTTAATAAGTTAAATAAGAATTTAATTATGGATTGAAAAAGATATCTAGCAAATCGCAGCGTTTATCCCAAATATGAAGATCTTCAAAAATTCTTTGATAAGAAAATCCGTACTTTCGAAGCTTTGCCAATGTCAAAAGATAACATGTCAAGAAATTCACGCAGCAATACTTCGAATTCTGTCGGTTTTAAAGGTCGAGAATCTGCTCAAATGCACAATACTTGTACTTCAGACGGATCTACAAATAGATGTATAAACTGTAAAGGTAATCATTATTTGAGTCAATGTTAAACTTTCAAGAAACATTCTGTAGATAAGAGAAGGGAGTTTGCTCGTGAAAATAAATTGTGTTTCGAATGTCTAAAATCTAATCATAGAATACGAGATTGTAAAAGTAAAATTACGTGCTTTCAATGTCACAAGCCTCATCACTCTTTATTACCCCTCGAGCTACCTTCGACTTCTTCGTCTAGCCAAACTAATGGTATTAAAGAAGAAAATAAAACTTTGAATATTCAGACTCCTAATATTGGAAATGTTGCGAGTACCTCTAATGCCGCTAATTCAAATAACGCTTATTTACATGCTACAGCGTCTAGTTCTTCACTAAATTTACGATGTTCTAAAAGTGGTTTGACACTATTAGCAACTGCTAAAATTAAAATTCGTGCTCATAATTGTCGAGAAGTAATTGTAAGAGCCTTTCTCGATCAAGGTTCTGATGCTACTTTTATATCTAAATCATTAGTAGAAATTTTGAAACCTTAACGGATTCTTGTTATGACCAAAGTAACTGGAACAGGTAGAGTCCTAATTGGGGTGGCCAAAGCGTGTGTTGATTTAACTCTTTCGCCAGTATACAATAAAGAAATTGAATTTCCGATTACTGCCTATACTTTGCCACGCCTAATGAATTACAGCCCTCCACAAGTTGAATCAAATTTTCTATGTGATCACCTTCGTGATCTACAATTAGCAGATCCTGAGCCTTTTAGCCAGGAGAAAAGAGAAAAGCCAGGGTTGTGTCAAGGACCTCCTGGATCCATAACGGCACAATCTACTATTTTTGGGTGGATTCTCTCGGGTCCTATTCCAACTGAGTATTCTCAAGCTCGTTCGACACTGAGAATAAATTATGTTTCTACTTTGAACGATATTAGTTTCAACATTCAAAAGTTTTGGGAATCAGAAGACGTTCCACAACAATCTATGCTTACTGAAGAAGAGCAACGTTGTGAGAATTATTTTTCACAAACGCATTGGCGTGATAAAGAAGGACGGTATGTCGTACGACTACCTCTGAAAGAAGAATCTCTCGATTCTTTAGGAAAGTCTTTCAATAAAGCGGTTTCCACTCTTTATAGCGTGGTACGAAGACTTGTTAAAAATACTGATCTAGCAAAAAGGTATAATGACTTTCTCGACGAATATGAATCTCTCGATCATATGAGTCGACTTTCAAATGATAACTTTCAAAATCTCTCACATGGCTTACTGGTATATTTACCGCATCATCCAGTCATACGCGAGTCAAGTAGTAGTACTCCTGTACGAGTAGTTTTCAATGCTTCAAGTCCTACCTCATCTGGAAAATCCTTGAATGATCTCCTTATGGTCGGTCCCAAACTCCAGAATGAATTGACCGCTATTATCCTACGATGACGAAATTATCGTTATTGCATGACGGCTGACATTAGTAAAATGTTCCGTCAAATTTTGGTAGATTCAAGAGACGTAGATTTTCAAAGAATAGTTTGCCTACGTGGATCTTCTAGAGAATTAACACATTATCAGTTGAAGACTGTTACTTTTGGAAAAGCTTCTGCTCCTTTCTAAGCTAACCGAGTGCTTAAACAGTTAGCTATTGATGAAGGAGCCAAGCATCCAGAAGCTAGTATTATTTTGAAACGAGATTTCTACGTTGACGACGTGTTATTTGGTTCGGACAGCATGGAACAAGCTTTATATTTACAAAAGGAATTAATTGATTTGCTTGCAAAAGGAGGGTTCCCTCTACGAAAATGGTCTGCTAACGATGCTAGCCTAACTAAAGTTAAATATATTCCATCTGAAAACAAAGAGTAAGATTTAAAGATAGTGATAATGAGACAAAAAAGGTCCTAGGGCTAGATTGGTGTTCAAAATCGGACTGTTTTCTATTTTCAGTAAACACGGAACCTATAGAAGTTGCAACAAAACGTATAGTTTTCTCTCTGATCGCAAGGCTTTTTGATCCTCATGGATGGTTGGCTTCAATTATAATAGTAGCAAAAATGTTGATGCACGAACTTTGGCTCAGAAAGTAAGAGTGGGATGAAGCTCTTCCACGTGATTTACAGGAACGCTGGAATCTATGTTATAATGATTTAACTTTATTAGAAAAATTGAAAATTCCGCGTTGGAACGGTGTGAATGATAAAATGTAATCCGTCCAACTGCATGGGTTCGCTGATGCTTCATTGAAGGCTTATGGGGCAGTTGTCTATTTAAGGGTAGTTAATCAGGATGATATAGTTAAAATAACTCTTCTCGTAGCTAAATCTAAAACTGCTCCTACCTTAACTACTAGTGTTCCACGTTTGGAGCTATGTGCTGCTTTTCTTTTATCTAAATTGTTGCAACAAGTAAAAAATGAAACAAATCTTTCAGTCGTTCCCATGTATTGTTGTTCAGATTCGACAACTGTAATATCATGGCTTAGTAAGACTCCTTCCACTTGGCCTACTTTTGTTGCTAACAGGGTTGCACTGATCCAAACTAATATCGCTGAAGGCAAATGGAATCATGTACCTACTGATTTAAACCCTGCAGATTGTATTTCACGCGGACTTACTCCGAACGAATTGTTAAATCACCACTTATGGTGGCATGGTCCTTCCTTTCTATCGCACGCCTCTGAAAATTGGCCTAGTATGTCTGAGGAAGATTTGGAAAAGGAAAGGGAGAAATGTCTTTCAACTTATGCAAAAAGGGAGAGGAAAATTAAGAAAACTCCTGAAGTCTATTTAAATTCTTCTCAAATCGAAAAATCACCTTTGGAAATTCTCTCAGATAGGACGTCTTCTTGGCCTAAATTAATCCGAGTAACAGCTTTATGTTACCGATTTATCGATATTATAATTAATCATTTGAAGAAGCCCAAAGAAAAGTTTCTGACGTCTGAAGAACTAAACAAAGCTAAAATCTTTTGGTTTAAATACATGCAATAGTGTGAGTTCTTTTCTGAAATAAAGTCTGTTCAATCAGATGGCCCTTGTCATAGATCTAGTTCACTAAAGAGCTTAACTCCTTTCTTAGATAAAAACCGGCTTTTAAGAGTAAAAGGACGTTTGGAAAACGCTCCCATTCCTTATGACGCTAAACATCCGATCATTTTACCAAGATATCGACTTACGAATTTGATTATCGAACAGGCGCATCTTAGAACGTTGCATGGAGGTCCTCAGCTCACGCTTCACCTTCTGAGACAGAACTTTTGGGTAATTAAAGCTCGTGAATCTGTTAGTCACATAATAAACAAATGTATTCCATGTGTTCGTCAAAAGGCAAAAGTTCCATCTCAGATGATGGGTGAATTGCCAGCACCGAGAGTGACAAGATCAAGTCCATTTGAACATAGTGGACTTTATTACGCAGGACCTATTTTAGTTCGGTTAGGTATAGGACGTGGCTATAAGTCACATAAAGCTTATGTAGCTCTCTTCGTATGTTTAGCTACTAGAGCTATTCATTTAGAGTTGGTGAGTGATTACAGCTCTGCGACCTTCTTGGCCGCCCTTAAAAGATTTGTAGCCAGAAGAGGTGCACCTTCAAACCTCTACAGTGATAACGGGACAAATTTCCAAGGAGCATGTAAAGAACTCAAAAACGCCTTCCGAAATTTGGAACATGATGAAAATTTGAAACATTACTTTGTCGAAAAGAATATCGAGTGGCACTTCATACATCCTTATGTGCCGCATTTTGGAGGTCTATGGGACGCTGGGGTCAAAAGTCTCAAACACCACCTTCACAGAATTATAGGTGACTATACCATGACTATAGAGGAGATGTCAACACTTCTCTGTCAAATAGAAGCGAGCCTTAATGCTAGGCCAATATCAACGATTTCTGATAACATAGATAGTTTATCTTATTTGACTCCTGGTCATTTTCTGACGGGATATCATTTGCTCTCAATACCTGAACCATCCGTTCTAGATTTATCTGAAAATAGATTGTCGCGATGGGAAAAGGTACAAAAACTGAACGAACTTTTTTTGAAAAGATGGTCACTT
>CAKNWW010205576.1:0-10575 GCA_932074435.1 Andricus kollari
AACTAAAATAGGTGAATTTTGAATAAAAAAGTTGAATTTTGACCTAAAATGATCAATCTTCAACTGAAATAGTTGAATTTTTAACAAAAAATATAAATGTTCAATTAAATAGTTGAATTTTGAACTAACAAAGATCAAATTTCAACCAAAAATGGAATAGGTATCAATACTTAATGGAAAAAATTAATTTTCCACCAACCTGATGCATTCTCAACTAAAATGTTGAATCTCCAACTGGAATAGTAGATACAGGTTATTCATTTTATGTACAGTGATATGATTGAATACATTTGAACGTAATGTATAACCAATATAATAATAAATATATTAATTATGTTTGATAAATAGGTTCAAAAATACGTATCATTGTTATTATTATTACTGATAGTTTATAATATAGAAAAAAGATAGTCAGATAGTTTATAATACATGTCCGTTGGCAATCACGTACATTTATCTAGTTTTTTAAACAATATTCATTGAATATATTATTATGTAATCACAATGATTACTATTTGTGTCAAAATTACAGAGTACGCTTTATTTTTCCATTTTAAAGCATCATTTTTAATAAAAATAATAAAAAATGACATTTTTCGTTTATATATATATATATGGAAAGGGAAGCAGCTACGATTTTGGGACCTTCATTTTCGGATTCTACGGGCCAAAAACAATGGAATAGCCTACTCATAATTGTTCGTCAGTCAAGACCAACCTAAAGACCTCAGGCGATCACCGTGGGCACCTTTTCATTCTTCCCAATATTTAAACAAAGTTTCTGCTAATAGAAGAAAGGCATCATATCAGCTTTATGCCTAAAAGAGAAAGGGGCTATTTGCATAGAACTTTTTTAGACGTACAAAGTTTTATCTCAAAATTTTGTTATATCTGTCGTTGTTTACAAGAAAAATTAGAAAATTTGATTATATAAAAAAAATTCTGCTGACGACAAAAGTTATTTAGCCCGCATAAAACCCACAAAATATCTTTATTATGAAACTAAACATTCAACAGAAAATTGGCAAAAAACATAACAACGTAATAATATCTGTATGCCTTGAAGGTGTCACTAATGTATTTGCACTAAAAATTGTTATGTATGATAGTACTAATATTGTGTGTTATTTAGTTGTGCATTTTAGAAAAATATAATAAATTTGTTGATTTTTCGAATATTTACTTATTCGTTTAATTCATTCATTCCCCCTCCCCCTCTTTTTCAACGTATATTTGGTAAAAGAAAGTATTATTTTATTTATTTTATTATAGTTTATTATATTATAATTTTTTCTTGTTTAACTTTTTATTACAATATTTCGTTTTCTCTTAGGATTTTTATTTTGTCAATAGGGTTCTGACTTCCAATTTATTATAAAATTAATTTATATTTGTTATTAATAAATGTTATTCTTAATATATAGTACCTATTAAACATTTCATCAAAAAAACACATACTTCCACATGTTAAATACCTATTGTTATTAACAAACATATGTAAAGTTATAATTTTAATAATTTTATATTAAAGTGCCATTAGAATTAATCAAAATATTATGAATATAAACTGTTCAACGTTTTTAAATATTGCTTGCATTATATGAAATTTTGAGAGTACTTCGATATATAGCACTTTTAATACAATGTTTTTTCAATGATCCTTTTAGATTTCAATGACTTTTATTTTTTGCAAATATCAATTACCCATCAAAGAGTTGTTGATCTTAATTTTGGAAACTGAAATGATCGGGAATGTTTTTATTTAATATTAATTATTGACTTTTCTATAAGACCAAAGCTTTTCTGGAACAGGACGTTCGACGCGCCGCCCGACGGATTAGTTCACCCGTGAAGTGGAACTTGTAAGCGACAACTACTTTTCTCAGTAGTCGGATAGGGCTGAATAGGGCTGCGTCAGGGTTCTGACATAACCTTTTTTCTTTAAGTCCGGGGGTCAGACCATGTTGATTATATGTTGTAGGGGTCGCAGAATCCGAATCCAAGGTCCAAAAAGCCCGAGCACGTCAGGGTTCTGACATAACCTCATAAAACCTCATAATTTTTTTATTTTATTTCATGTCAGAACCTCGACGTGCTCGGGCTTTTTTTACTTAGGATTCGGATTCAGGGACCCCAAAAACATATAATAAACATGGTCCGACCCCCAGGCCAGAACTTTTTTTGTGTGGCTGTGTTATTTTAGTCAGTATATTTATGGACTGTCGATCAGATGCCCAGATAACACAACCGTTGACAATTGCACGATATAAGAGGAATATGTTAATAGCTCAAATTACATGATTACGACGTTTTGGTCAGTGTCTGACTGTCTTTGACATACAAAAAGTTAATTTGGCAAATAAATCCTGAATAAAACTAAAAATGTAAGAACCCTTTAAGGTCAAGGTAATATTATTAATGTATTTCTCCAAGATCAAATCTCATTACCTCATGGACTATTTGAATTATTTGTTGAATTGAAGTTGGATATTGTTACTATAACAATTGGCTGAAATTAGACGCCGAACATTTTCCAAAAAAGATCGTATGCATACGAGAAAAAAGATTAAATATTGCAAATTTCTAAAGAAATAAGATATGAAGTATTTATCCTTATGTATTTTTCAAATAAAAATTCGGAACTGGACAACTTGTTCTCCAACAATGCAAAATTAATACTTTTAAAGTAGAAAACTTAAAAATGTAATAAAAGTTTATAAAGTAATATCAATAAAAATAAACAAAGATACCATGACAGTTTATATGAATATGACCCGATAATCAGATAACGTATTACTGATAGCAATATCATAAATGATGCTTTTCTTCTCAAAATAACTTGTTTCCTGTGACGTGAGGTAAATGTCTCTGATAATATTTTTCATCAGTTTCATTCCCCGATTATGACGTGATTCTCAGATCACGGTATTACCTGGTACTCTCATACTGCGCGGATCAGAATGCTACTATACCCACGTTTTACCAACCAATTATAATTTAGAGCAACCTTTAGCGCCATTTAAAACCAACTATGCAAATTTGAAGAACGTAAACAAAAAAATTTAGAGTGCTTTTGGTTTATAAAAATAAAATATTTTTGTCTTAATTTATTGAAATAATTAATCTCCGAAATTAGGGTAAGTGTCCCAATTATTGCGCTGTCATGGTTTAACCTCACTTTAATTCAATTTTTCACCTATTTTATATTGAGATAATATGGTTCTTCTGTTTCAGCCTGAAGAATAATGTATTTTGATTAAACAAAGTTGGAAAGTACGAGAACCTAAAATAACGTATTAAAAATTTAAAAATTAAAAAAAAAGAATATATTGTACCTATTACTGCGGTTTAAAAAAGACCGTGTACGTATTACTGTGAACTGAGGTACCTATTGCTGCGGATTTAAATTTTATTTATTTACGAGCATATAAATCATAAATGAACAATTGTAGGTTCAATATCTTTTAAATAAATAACTTTTTTATTTAGAAAAATGCATTTGTTAATAAGTCATTTTCTTTAAAGTATAATTTAACCACAAAAGAAATATAATTTCGAAAGTGAAATATTATAGTGTGTTTTTGGAATCCCTTCAACCAATGACGACCGGGTTAATTATCTTTAAATGGATTTTGCCTCTTTAAATCTATTATAAGTAATTAAACACTTTTTAGTAACTGTTTTTATGTTACAGGAAATCCCCGATTAGCACAAATGAAAATCCAATTCACAAGACTCTCTTCTTCTTCTTCTTTAGATAAAATTGTATTCGGTCCAGGGCTTTTGTCTGCATATTTTCCTGTACAGCGGGCTCTTATTGTTGATTCTGGTATCGAATATTTTCTTTATACAGCTGCAAAAGTTTCTCCTTGCAAAAAACCTCTTTCACGGCAAGCAGCAAATTTTATTTTCCGTGAGAACATCTATATAAAGTTTCACTTTTAATTTTTGGCTTCCTGTTTGGTTCCTTCTTTTTCACTTTTTTCGCTGTTGCTATTGTTTAACAATAAATTAAATCAAAATTATTAACCTATAATTTCAGAGCGTCTGGCGTGTGTCCAATTAAAAACTTAAAGCAAAGGTTAGGTTCACATGTTGACAGCACCTCAGTATTAGGTACATATGGCTTCAATTTCGGTCCGCAGTAATGAGTGCCCCCGTAATAAATGTGTACCTATGGCTGCGGGCCTGATTTTTGTATTCATAAACCAATTTACATTTTTTTAAATGTTGATTTTATTCAAACAAGTGTTCTGATTTAAAAAAAAAATCATTTCTTCTCTGCGTACAAGGTTATGCAATAAACCTAAAGTTGATTAAAGAACAATACGCCGGTAACTGAAATAGAAGCAAAATTGTGGATTTTTCACATTTTATGAATATGTTTTTTAAAATATTTATTATGAAAATACAATTAATTTAGCAATATTTTGGCTTGTTTATACAGTAGTAGAGTAAATTCTTATTAATTCACAGGAATTTTTTGGGGTCAAAAAAATTATTTGTACTAAGCTTATTCTGATTAGGCAAAAAAAGGCAGTAATAGATACACCCGCAGTAATTGGGAGACTAACCCTGCGTGAAATATACGAATTTTATTTTCTCAAAGAGGACAGAGTAGGGGAGCGGCGGCTAATGTGACGCGTTCGAGTTTTCGAATATTAAAGCATTTCCTGCTTCTGGATTTTTATCACAAAAAGTTAGTTGTTGTTCTTTCACTTTTATTGTCAGAGTAGCTACAAACAAGTAAAACATTACAGAAGTTTCGTGTAAACTTGTACAATTTTTTGGAAATATACTGTTCTGAGTTTTAATGCTTTAAAGTTTAACATTTTGAGTAAAATTAATAAACTTTGATGTACAAAATTTGTATTAAATACTAATCACATGCAACTAATATGGCGCAATCGGGACTAAAATCAGCAGGTAACTTGGCACACAAGTTTGTAGTTTGTTTTGCTCCGAGAATCTTAACTCGCAATGTGGATTTTGTTGTAACAAAGTGCCGGTTTCAGTTAGAAGATAAGCAATATTTACTCAAAGTAATAATATTTCGTTTCTAATATGCATAAAAAAGTTTTATTCTAATAATTATCCTGTATTTTAGTGTTATTTTAGAATAATTGTTTTTTGAAAACTTTTTACCAGTTTTCAGGTTGGGTTTGTTCTGACAGAATAAATATTTAAAAGGTTTAGAGTAATGATATTATTTGAATGTGGAATCATTATAACTGTTTTGGAAAAGAATAAAGTGTATTTATTGTTAATATAATTTTGATTTATTGTTTGTATAACGTCTGTAAGCTTATCTTAAAATATAAAATTTGTAGCACTTCTAACCTTGATTGTTCTAGATGGGAGTTTATAAACGAAAGACTGAAAATGGTCAATGCACAGTTTCCTTTTGATAATTATTCAAATATATCCTTCATTGTGTTATTTTTCATATTGGTGAGGCATTCTGCACTGTTAACAAAAAAATTTTTTCTTAACGTTTCAAAAGACGAAACTCTCAAATTATTGTGATACATTCTGCACTTTTAACAAAACAATTTTTCTTGAAATTTCAACAGACATAATCCCTCAAGTATGTTAATAATATTAAACGTAAATATATTTATCTTATTTTTATTAAATTTTACTAATTTTTGTTCATAATTTGTTTTTTATTCAATAATTATGAATTGAAATCGGAACGCGCCACATTACCAAACAAGGTAGGACAACTTGGCACAGATGCACTTTTTGGAAAACACATTAACTGTTTTAATGAACTTCAATTAAATTTTCTCCATGCATAGAGCATTGGTAATATATTGGCCTAAGCAAAATATATTTTATTACAATATTTTACTTTATATTTTTATTTTAATCGTGCATTTTCCTTTATGTCGATTCAAAAATTGAATGATTTGTAATTTAGAATAAATATATATTCAATATAATTTCAACATTGGAAATACAATAAAAAAATAAGCCTGCTGGTGTAATTGAATGTGACTGCAACTCCTACATTTCTATGCACTAGCAAATTTTAAATGAAAATGTGCAATTTCCATTAATTTGACAGAAGCCAACCTCTCACTAACTCTTACATAGATTGACAACATTTAAAACATTTGAATACATGAGAATTGCAACTGGATAAGGACCAAAAGTGAAATTTAACAGGATGAACAAAAGGAGTTTTCTACGGTAGGCTTTCAAATTTAAAATTTTGATAAAATTGTAGAAGCATATATTACACAGAAACGATGCACTAAAGGTGTGAGAATATATTTTTTGATATAAGTACATATATCTTAGTGGTCTATTCAATAATGTCAGAAAGATAGATGAAGAAATAGATAGGCGTATAAAATGAGGTTCAGAAAGTTATCGGAAGGGCGGGATCCATTGTCATATGTAAAATTAACGCGGTTCGCATGCAAAACCTGCGCATGGTGTGCGATAAAAGGCCAATGGACAAAGTTAGAAACGTAAGAATCCTCAAAGAATGTGGTAAAGATGAGAGACTATTTGACAGGTATAAACTAAATTTGTTAAATTGGTTTGGGCATGTTGAGAAATTGAAAGACGAACGACTGACGAAACAAGTACATATATCAAGGTAAAGTAAATGGAAGCGTACCCAGAGTCAGGCCGAGGAAAGAATTGTTGGAATGTGAGAATGAGACCCCAATTCGAAGAGGCATAACAAGCCTTAGAAAGACAAGAACTTGCATGAGAAAATGCATGGACGTGAAGGAACCTAAAGAAGTATGGTAGGACAGAAAAGTGTGGCGACAAATAGTTTATAAGAAATGCATGAGGAAGAGTGTCAGTGGAGTGAATGACGCCTGAAACAAAAGACCTTGAATACTAATGGGTCCGAATGGAGAGCTTCACATAATGGCTTTGTGAAGCTCTTCGCCTGGGGTGATCGCTAGAGAGATTGATGAGCGACCTGGGTCGGAGCATTGTTACGAAACGAACGTGCTATTTAAATAAACAACTCAGTAATTCTAGATCCATCTAAAAAATATATAGCCTTCCCCATTACTCCCTTTCCTACCGAGCGAGTCACGTTCACTTCGAAAGGGATATGGCATAATGGTATCGCCTATGAGCAGGTGAACGGGTGACGCCACGGTGGCGACTAACGGAATTTTTCCCGTGCGAAAATCGGCTGTGTCATTGTGCAATAAGACCAGCAGTGGGACTCCGATGCTGTTCCGAAGTCGAAAATCGAACGAACCTCTCTTTCTATCTCCACACGTTAGAAAAAGAGGTCCGTTCGATTTTCGACACGGTATCGGAGTCCCACTGCTGGGTTGGTAATGTATAATACTCCACGTATTATACGTGGTTTTCTACGCGTATATTAACACGTATATTACCTCTCTAGTTTTCTACGTGATTTGACGTATATTACATCCAAATGGAAACTTTCAGTGCGCATGCGTCAATATCGAAAAATACATCACATAACCTATTTTTCTTGTCGTGAGTCGTAGTCGCCGTGTTCGCTTTTCAACTTTTCATTGGAGTAAATTGTAAAAGCTGTATCGACGGGGTAGACCTAAAGGAAAAATGTGGGACCAATTATCCTACAAACTTATCAATCTTATCTAGTGATGCATATCGATCATTTAAAAATTTTTCTAGAATCTCGTTAGATTAAATTGAAAACTTGAACACCATACTCATCACATCGAGACGAACGATCACTCAATCGAGATGATCGTCTCGTCTCGATCGACTTTTTTCATTACAAATTCTTTATCTCCATTAAATTTGAGTTCCATCTAACTATGTTTTAAGCAAATCTCAATTTTGTCCAAAAATGATCGATATGCATCACTTACCTTATCACAGAAAAGACACTTTGCGAAAGTTTTCTGTCCTTCTTTCTTCGGCTCAAAAAACATATCCTTCCATGGGATTACATTATGATTTTAGGCTCAAAAGTGAGGTTATGTACTTTCCAATACTGATGACACTGATTTTACAAGGCGACCATCTACGGTTTTTTACTGTTTTCGACGTATATTACGTCAAAGACGTATTATACGTAGAAAATACTCGAGTTACGTGTAACTGACCAACCCTGAAAAAGACGTGAAAAAGTGTAAAAATAGTTGAAAAATAGTGAAAGTTTGAAATATTTAAGCGAAAATGGAAAATACAGGAAAAAAAGGTAAGTAGCAGAGTAATTTTTTATTTTAATTTATTTGTTTATTTAAAATTTATTAAAAATTTTTATTTATTTTATTCATATTTTTTTCTTATTTTATTTTATTATTTATTTAAAATACAATTAGTAAATCAATTCCTTACCTCTGAAAATAATCCGAGTGCAGTTTTTGATTTTTTTTTTAAATATACATATTAGTTTTAGAGAAATATCTTATGAATTTGAATTTCCGGCTACGTTTGAGGTTATATACAGAATGCACAACATTTTCTTGGTCTTTCTCTTTAGTTACTTTATCTATTGTAAATACTAATCTTACTATTTAGTTTAAGAGTTGCAAAGCGGAATTACGATAAAGTTATGCTTATTTGAAGTTACGAGATATTCTCAATATGGTGGATTCAAAATTGCGAATAAAAACTTGCAATAATCATACACAATAATGAAAATTTTTTTTAGTTTATACTACGTAATAGTTTATATTGATATATATTAATATTATACAGTAGTTTATATTTATATAAATGAGAATATCTCGTAACTTCAAATTAGTAAAACTTTATCGTAATTGTACTCTGCAACTCTTAAATTAATGAGTAAGAGTAGCACTTACAATAAATAATGTAACTAAAGAGAAATACCAAGAAAATGTTGTGCATTCTGTATATAACCACAAAAGTAGCCAGAAACGCCATTTTTTGGGTGCAATAACCGCAAATATCACAAAATCCTGACGTGACGGGTTGATTTTGACCCAGAATTCGGAATCTACGCAAAAAATGACTTCGAGAATGACCCTCCGCTATCCAACAACTGACAAGGCCCCATTATTTGCAGGCCTGTGTTATCGTAGAATTTACAAGATGATCACTTAAGACGTTAAATTCTTCATGAAGATGATGTCATAATAAAAATGTAACATCAGAATCGTGTAGCGAATCCTCAGAAACATAAATAATAACCTATCAGTGCAATACTAGAGAAGATTTTACAGCGAGGAGAAACCAACGTTAAAAAAATGTGCTTTGCCTGAATGTGAAAAACCGCATGAAAATGGTTAAAATTCAAAACGTTGCAGAGTTGGGGTGGAAAAATAGCGAAAAGGTAGGGGCTAGGATGGGTTGAACTTTGTTGTGGGTACCTCAAGGAATCTTTTTCGACCGGTTATAACCCTCCGGGCGCTGAACACCTGAAGACCTTCCCTTGTCAGAGCCAGGGTCGAGGAGGGCTTGTTCGAAATTGGTGTCCATCCGAGGTCTTTACAGCGACTTCTGCTGTAGAAAGCAGAACTTGTCAGATAGAGGCCGACTAATCGGATTCCGAATGACTTCATGAAGTGTGATATAGTGCTGTTTATAGCATAGACGATAACAAGTATTTGAAGGGCAGTTACGACTCCCATGTCCCATCTTGTGACAATCAAAGCATGAACGTAGTAGAATCGCAGTTTGATGCCTATCAGGAGCATTAAGCCTATGCCACTCTTGAAAATGACCGATGAAGTGGTTTGCGTTACATGCAGCACAAGAGGGATTGCCAGATATAGTTAAGACCCGCGACTTCATTTTTCGAGCCTTGCGAGGCGTTCTGGGTTGAGGCGGTGGACCGACACCTGGATTCACTCATTAGCGTATACAACGTTGCGTCAGCCACAATTGCTCGAATTCGCTGTTGTAGGAACACTTGACTTTCAGAAATATGAGAAGATGGTTCTTTATATGTGTGATCGAAGTTACCAATGACAATTTGCTCTTCAACACTCTAAAAACAGACTATTGACTGTCAAAGGATTCCTTTCACTATTAATGGATTTTCCATTCAAAATTGGCATGAGAGGAAATCCTTTCACAGTTAAAGGATTGTCGTTTCAAATGCTATCCTTTAACTGTGAAAGAATTTCCTTTGATCTTGAAGTGAAATCTATTGTCGAACCAAAGAAAGAATAATTTGTACGTTAAAGGAAAACTTATTGCATGATATTAGGTGCAAGTAATGTACAAAAGCCGAACTTTGGTGAACTTAAATATAAAATTGATAATTATCAATTCTATAACAACAATCCATTCTAGATTTCAGCGTTAAACAATTTAAAAATACAACTTCGTGTGCGGTACAAATTTTTCATACATCAAAAGCGTAAAAAGCAATGAAAAGTGAGGTTATGCGGATCAAAAGATGTTCTTTCAGTACACGCACCTTCCAAAGTTTACGCGTCACAACCTGGGATTCATAATTTTTTAAAGAAATCCATTTTCTACATCATTTCGCACGCTTTTTCACTAACTTTATCAATTAATAAATAAATCGTGCTAAACGATATTCACTCATGCGCAGGCGCACTTGCTCCGCTGGCCAACAAATGAAATCCTTTAATAGTTAAAGGAATTCTTTTCAAAGTC